>BSBK01000163.1:0-245000 GCA_027943335.1 Chamaecyparis obtusa
AAGAACATAATCTAATTTGATTTATTTAATGTTACTAGAAGTCAAGAGAATAAAGAGATTATACTACTTGTCTTGCTTAATTAACAAATTATTATTCTTGCATACCTAAATATTGCTAACTTTCTTTTACATGATGACCACCATGTCCAACACCTGTAGCTACACACATGTCTAAACAACTAGATGTAAACATTAGATATATTCTATCACAAATAAATGCTTTATTAATAGCTTAGCTATGAGAATCATTATTAAGAAGAAGTGAAATAATTGCATTAGAAACTTAAAGACAAACCCTAAGGGACTAGACCTAAGCCTCAAGGGCTCATCATCGATGGCCTTGCTATGTTCACGCTCAGAGACTTCATAGTTTGACTCTCCCCATTCTAGACTATGTATTTATAAAATCAAGAAAGCGGGTATGCAACCCTTTCTAGGGTCTTGTTCCCCAGACAGTTTTCCCTTCGGCTGCCACCCACTTAGGTGGAACAGGGACAAATTCCTATACTTAAAATTGATAACTAATTCTATAACTCAAAAATATATTTTAACTCACACTAATATAGTATTCATGAAACCTGCTTAATTATAGTATTTACTAAAGTGCCTTCCAACCAAACATAGGAATGAAATACAACCAAATCTTAGGATAATCATAATTTGGTACATTAAAATCATCACCATAATTAACATAATTAAATTATAATAATCATTATAAACATCACAATCCCTAAGTATGTGTACAATCACATGAAAACATGACATAAGCCCAATACCTCCTCTATTCCTAATGATCGACCTAGTTATAATGAAATGAAATCAAATAAATAAAAAGTTATCCACAATTAGACTAAGAATGAATACGAGAACCAAGGACATGTCTACAAGTGCACAACCATAACCATAGGCATCTATGAGAAGGAATGAAAAATATACAATTGCCAATTCAAACTTGTAACAATTTCTATTACCATATAATTTAATTAGAGATACAACCATGTAACCTCACACAAGCATATAGTGTAGTATTATAACTACCTTAAGGCACCATCTTCATCTTCTAAACACAACACATTTAATACATCATCTCAATTAAACTAGTGTAACTTAAGTATACTTAATTGGTTATTTTATTATTCATTTAATCTTAATATAGAATATATTTGTTATAGATTCCTATAGAGATCTTTATATTCAACTTCAATAAAATTTACCTCTACAAAAATTTAGTTTTTAACTAACTATTCACACTAATACATCATTTCACCTTCTAGAACTGCATGACAATTGAATAAAATTCTAGATAATGATTAAAGGTTTATCCAAGTCTATTTAATATTTCATTATTTTATTTTCAAAGAATAATAATATTTCCTAGGCAATATTGATCTAGGAACTTAATTTTAGAAAGAAAATAAATATAACTAATATCAAATCATACTCAAAATAAATAAAAATAGTTTAATATAAACTAAAGTTAACCTTTTAATTTATAACCATAAATTACATTATGATTTAAATTATACATCACCTTTTATTGCAATAGAATAATAATAATAAATAGACCAATTTAATTTTAATTAAATTTGAAATTTTAAACAATATCTTTAATGATTTATTAACCAATTTCTCTTATTTTCATTATCAATTAATTATGTGTAATCATAAATATATATATTTACAATACATCATTTATATCTATAAATTTTAATAATTAATAGGTAAAATGAATTTTATTTTATATTAATACAAATTTATTATGCATATATATATTTTTATTAAATAATTTTTCTCACCTAAATAGTTTTGGTTTCATATTCTTCCCTTTATCCGTTAAAGAATGCCCTTTTTTTATTATTTATTTTCCTCCTATGATTTCTCCTTATTTTTCTCCTATCTTTCTTCCTTATTTAACTCCTATAATTTATCCTTCTTTTTCTCCTATCTTTCTACTAAAAGTTTAAAGGATGTTTTCCAAAAAGATTTAAATCATATATATAAAATTATTAAATTTAAAATGTAATAATCTTTCTTATTTAATTTAACAAACAACTTATTAAATAAAATGAAATATTCTAAAGTTAAACATGGTAACCTTTAAAAATTAAAATAATTTGTAACCTTAAAATAACATCTAATTTATTACATTTATTATTTTAGTATTATTAATATTTTAATTATTTTTAAATTTACTTATGCCTGTGCATTAATTTTTAGTCCTAAAATTCAAAAAACCAACGGAGCCAGGTTCCATAATTTTTATACTAAAATATTTCTAGTTCATTTTATGTAGATTATTACTAAGGCTATTATGGTTTTATTTTAATAATTTTACTTCTAACCTTCCACAAATAAATAAACACATAGGATGAGAACCATGAGAAAACAAAGAGAGAAGGGAGAGAGAGACACACATAAGAGGCTTTTTCTGGATTCAAAAGCCTACCTGGATCATTTGATGGAGGTCCCTAACACAACACTTTTCCTGAGCCTAGCTTTCTCCTAATCCTTATGCAACTTCCTAAGCAATCCTTTTCTCCATCCTCCGAAAATCCCCTCCCTTATGGTTAGGGATTTCTCCCTATAAGTAAACCTCTGGGTAGTTCTAGAGGTTGAGGGCATTGCTTCCTGTAAAGCAATGTCCTCACCTAATTTATTTAATAATTCTAATAATAATAAAAATAACTTAACCAATAGTTAGTTTTACCCCTTAGGTAACTAACTTTTACCTACCCTTCACGTACTCTCTAACCAAATTTATTAAATAATTTAACTCCACCTATATAGTTTTATTATTATTATTATTTTATAATTAATGGCAACCAACTCTTATATAAATAAAATATATATGGGTATGCTTCTCAAGGAAGACACTAACCCAATGGCAACTTGGGACCCCTTACAAACTAGAGGTCTCGAGCTCTACTCCCACCCTCTATACTAACAAGACATACAAGAGAGAGAGAGAGAGAGAGAGAGAGAGAGAGAGAGAGAGAGAGAGAGAGAGAGAGAGAGAGAGTCTATAAAGTAGGAGTAGGTAATTAGTTTTATTTACTTTTATATTATATTTATTATTTTTGTTTATTCACTTTGCATTTAGTATATTTATCTAAAGCCACCTTATACATCAAAATAAATAGAATCGTGATTATAACTAATACTCTCAAAAGAACATAATTACAAACACATCAAAAAAAGAATATATACAGGTATGCATATATGCGTGCACCCATATATGCATACTTTGTATATACGATTAACACATAGAGAGAGAGAGAAAATAACATCATTATCCTACATATCTCACAACCAAATAAATGAGGACCAACATCAAAGGTTATATAAAATAAGTAACTAAAATCAACCCAAAACCAAACCAAGAGATTGGGCAAAATAATCAAAACTATAGGGTTTTCCTATGTGTGAACTATGGACCATCTCCGACCAACAACAACGATTGAGGATTTTGAGGGATCGCTCAAACCTATGAAGCTAGGTGGAGACAATGCCTGGTACCTGCAAGCCTACATCACCGAGAAGAGATACATGTGCATAAATACATAATAAGACATATGCAAATAGATGACCATGATCGATACATCGTGTGGACCTCAACTAAGTGAGTAACTACGACTTCATCCTGAGTCATGAAAACACATAAATCACATACGAAACATGAGACATCATAGATAGTAATGGTTAGATTCAAATCCTCATAAACATATAAAGATAAATGATTAATAAACATTAAACATTAGTCATAAATGAGTGTATCTAAACATATGATAAGCATATCATCATCCATAAACATAAATGTAAACATATAGTTCTAATAATCATAATGCAAAATATCCAAATCAAAGAGTCAAAGTATAATCATCGGAGAGGGTTTTACATCGCCCCCCCCTAAGATGAGACTTACTCCTGGAAGTCAGCAAGTTAAAAAAAATGGAAATACATCTTAAACACATTTTGACTGATATCACATGCATAAAAAATCCTTGAATCCATGCACTATATAGAGAATAATCCTCATAATATGGTTAAGCATGAATTATATATCCTAATCAATTTTTTTATCACCAACAAGGATAACTTCAACTTGATCAAATATTAGTATGAATAGAATTTTCCCTTTACTTAGAAAGTAAGAACCAAGGTAACTATCTTGGACCACTCAATTTTCCTTAAAATATATCAAAATGTTACAAATTCCTTCTCTTTCAATACATATAAATAAAAATTTTACTTGCATCCAAAATAATGATATATTTCAATCTAAAATAGAACATTGAGCATAACCAAATGTGCCTCACAAACAATCATATCAATCCACATCACTGGGATTACACATCACAAGGATCAGGAGTGGATATGCCTCTCTGGACAAACTCTCACTCTGGGATACAATACCAGTCTCTTCTATATCCAAAATCCATAATCAATACCTCACATAGTGGCTTGATGGTGTCTTGGGCCTTTGTCATGAAGAACCTCCATACAAGTCCAAGTGTCATATCCCTTGTTTGTGTAAGGTGGTTAGCCTCCAAGGAACATACACCACACATAGGAAGGTAGTGGATACTAGCTGCATAACAACCTCACATACCCCCATCCTCAAGGTTCCCTACATCTACTTCCTCGTATACACTCACCAAGTCTGCCTCATGCGTCTTTAGTGAGGAATCACAACACAACACAAGACCAACATTACGAAAGGAGATAGTTTAGCCATCAAAGCTCAACAATAATATTAAATAAATAAATAAAATAGAATCATCAATCTCAACAATAAGATAAGAAGAATCCAAGATAAATTTCATAAGTCTTGGCTAAACTTTTATAGAAAAAGATAAGAAAACTGTTGGTCTACACAACCGAAGATAAAATAAATTCATCATAAATTACACATCACATCACTGTGATATCTAGTCACCTCACGAGGAAGGAGGGAACAATGTCCAGCTATCACAATAGCCCTTCATGTGGCTGGGCCTGGGCAACACTACCCACATGGCATAGGGGGTTCACCTCGGAAACACCCCTGCATCAGATGGTAAAAAATAAGCATGCCAACCCACCTGACATGACCATACACCAAGTGGAGTAAGCACACTCTGGTCGTATGTCACATGGTAGTGTTCCTTGTGGAGTAGGCACACATAGGACACACCCCACATAACAATGTCTCTCATAGATCATCATCGTAGCTAGAGGTATACATGGCTTGGGCCCACCCATATGCCTACCGTGTCTACAAACTGAGCATCCATGGGTGCCCCTCTACAAGCATGAAAGCATCACCAATATACTCTGCATCAAGTAGGACACAAAATACATACATATATTGCACCTTCACGTAATCATGTACGTGGCATCGTGTTCTCAAGCTCGACTCGCTACCATCAACAACATGACATCATCACTTCACACTATGTCAGAATAATAGTGGGGCGTGGCATCATATTCATTGCATCATGTCAGAACATGTGCGAATACTGTATCCATCACAGCATGGGCTAACAGAACCTCCCTCCACATGCTAGACCACATAGAAATGTACATATCCATAAATCATATATCTCCTCATAGAGGTTCATATCCAGTACTGGTATTGTGCTCAAGAACTATAGAAAATAGGATAAACACTTATGAACCAAATGTTTAGGTTCATCATAAGGGGAAGCATAGTTTACTCTTTTCCCTCGAGTAGTGGAAGCTAAGGTCACTTTGCACCGCCATTATATGTACGCCACATAAATACCTGAGGAAATGGTGCTACTACTACCCCTCCACATACTAAATTACCAACACTCATGGGTTGGCACTCAGTAGGGTGACAAACAAGAAAGCAACACATGAGTGGTATGGTTCTCCCATACCCTTATCCAAAACATAACTTCTGCGGATGGCACTTATATTGCACCACTCATGGAACTCAAATAATTACTGGTTATACACAACACCCAACATAAGCACTGACACTGGTTTTATCACATTTACAAGGAAGTACACAATAACATCACATAGTATCCATATATTCCAATTTTTATTTTATTTTATTTTCACAACTCACTTTGTCTACCTGGTACAAAATACCAATGACATACTTAATCACATTTCACCTCCTCATGGGCATATGCCAATATCCAATGTACACATATCAATCTCTGCCATTCCCATAATATGGGACAATAACATCTATTTGCAAGATGACTTTAACTTAAATAAAATAAGGCACAAGGAAAAATGATACACTATATTTCTTCAAGAGGCATTGAATCAACACATATTTGTTTTAATTAAGGAAAGGAAAAAATAAACTTGTACTACATAAATTTGTTAGTCACATAATAAATTCACAACTAATCATTATAAACCATTATGGATATTTACTTTTCACCCAATTAGGGAAACTAAGAGTGGACCAAGTATCATCTTTTCAAACAAATGAATTAGCTAGGTACTTTCATTACACTTGATAAATCCCTCCAATAAGGACACAACACACCATATAAACATTTCAAGACACTAGTTTTCACTAACATAATGACTTCAATACTAATAAGGAAATACATTGAATTCTCAATTGCCTATTATTGCAATTTGGGGAGGATAATCAGATCATTACTGGACTTACCATAACATTCATATTTCATCTAAATATTACCTATTCACCAAGTCAAGAACAAACAATTTCAGAAAGATAGTCAAGAAAATATTACATCAACCCTACCTATTCCTTCAATAATTGTACCAAAAGAACACATATTCCTTTGATTATGAAAAACTCCTAATTTCATCTCTATGGTTAATCCCTACATAGGCTTATAGTCACAAATGGACCTTGGGAACTTAGGTCCTTTAGCCAAGAATTTCTAAATTAAATCATATATTTACTTTACACAGATAACATCATTTGATGGTCATTTATCACGAGTAGAGAAGAGATATTTATTTTTAATTTGTGGTTATTATTATCAAATAACCCTAATGTAATTCATGTGAACTTTTAGGTGTTATAAAAACAAAATCAATCATGCATCATGTCACATTATCACTTGTATTTAAATCCCAAGAGAAATACTCACAATGTTAATTTAGCAAATGTTCCCCACTATTTGTAATTCTTCAACAACAACATGACCAAAAAGATTACCCAAGAATTCCAATGTTGCAACCTGATTAATAAGGTCCTAAATTCATGTTTTGTACAATTTTATTTTTTATTTTTTTTCAATTCTATTCTAAAATAGGGAAAAAGGAAGGAGAGAGATGCAATATTTCGGTCCTTACAATAGCCTACAATACATATGCAGTAACTTCATCATTTGAATCTATAAGAAGGAGAACTACCATGGTAATATCTTACTCCTTGCTATAAATGCAAGTAATTCAATTCCAACTTACAAAAGCATCATTAACTAGAATCATTGATCAGCCATATCTATTATGATGTAAGTTTTGCATTTATAATAAAAAGAGTGTTAAGTCTTTTCAAATCAATCAAGTAACCTAAAATTGCTATAACAAGCACTCGTGATGACAAGTTTTATAGGAGATATGGTTGGCTACTATCAACACTTATGGTACAAAATAACTCATAATACTAATTTGAGTCTTTCTAGGAGTACAACAAGAAGGTGACACAAAATATGAGGAATTAATTAACATTTATCTATTAGAAAGATATCCACTATCTGTGAAAGTACTTAGGAGGCTCATTCATTATTTCTAGAATGCAAAATAGAAGTAATTTATGTAAGACAACCTAATCTTAGAAGAATGGGTACACTTTTATAAAATACTATAGCATGAATACCAAGAACATAGTTCCTATATCTAGGATCTTATCTTATAATGATAAACCAAAATAAAATTATGCAAAATACTAAGCAATAAGTGAGCTAAGAGTCCCAGAGTTCCCAGTGTGGAAACCTAGTGCTCTGATACCAGACGTAATGCCCTGCCAAGGAACTCTTGGCTCAAGGACATTATACTCATTAATTCATACACAATATATATATATATATATATATATATATATATATATATATATATATATATATATATATATATATATATATATATCACAAATAAATGTTTTACTAATAGCTTAGCTATGAGAATCATTATTAAGAAGAAGTGAAATCATTGCATTAAAAACTTAAAGACAAACCCTAAGGGACTGGACCTAAGCCTCGGGGGCTCATCATTGATGGCCTTGCCTACGTTCACGCTCAGAGACTTCGTAGTTCAACTCTCCCAATTCTAGACTATGTATTTATAAAATCAAGAAAGCGGGTACACAACCCTTTCTAGGGTCTTGTTCCCTAGACAGTTTTCCCTTCGGCTGCCACCCACTTAGGTGGAATAGGGACAAAGTCCTATACTTAAAATTGATAATTAATTCCATAACTCAAAAATAGATTTTAACTCACACTAATATAGTATTCATGAAACCTGCTTAATTATAGTATTTACTAAAGTGCCTTCCAACCAAACATAGGAATGAAATACAACCAAATCTTAGGATAATCATAATTTGGTACATTAAAATCATCATCATAATTAACATCATTAAATTAGGATAATCATTATAAACATCACAATCCCTAAGTACGTGTACAATTACATGAAAACATGACATAAGCCCAATACCTCCTCTATTCCTAATGATCGACCTAGTTATGATGAAATGAAATCAAATAAATAAAAAGTTATCCACAATTAGACTAAGAATGAATACGAGAATCAAGGACATGTCTACAAGTGCACAACCATAACCATAGGCATCTATGAGAAGGAATGAAAAATATACAATTGCCAATTCAAACTTGTAACAATTTCTATTACCGTATAATTTAATTAGAGATACAACCATGTAACCTCACACAAGCATATAGTGTGGTATTATAATTACCTTAAGGCACCATCTTCATCTTCTAAACACAACACATTTAATACATCATCTCAATTAAACTAGTGTAACTTAAGTATACTTAATTGGTTATTTTATTATTCATTTAATCTTAATAATATAGAATATATTTGTTATAGATTCCTATAGAGATCTTTATATTCAACTTCAATAAAATTTACCTCTACAAAAATTTAGTTTTTAACTAACTATTCACACTAATACACCATTTCACCTTCTAGAACTGCATGACAATTGAATAAAATTCTAGATAATAATTAAAGGTTTATCCAAGTCTATTTAATATTTCATTATTTTATTTTCAAAGAATAATAATATTTCCTAGGCAATATTGATTTAGGAACTTAATTTTAGAAAGAAAATAAATATAACTAATATCAAATCATACTCAAAATAAATAAAAATAGTTTAATATAAACTAAAGTTAACCTTTTAATTTATAACCATAAATTACATTATGATTTAAATTATACATCACCTTTTAATGAAATAAAATAATAATAATAAATAGACCAATTCTAATTTTAATTAAATTTGAAATTTTAAACAATATCTTTAATGATTTATTAACCAATTTCTCTTATTTTCATTATCAATTAATTATGTGTAATCATAAATATATATATTTACAATACATCATTTATATCTATAAATTTTAATAATTAATAAGTAAAATGAATTTTATTTTATAATAATACAAATTTATTATGCATATATATATATATTTTTATTAAATATTTTTTCTCACCTAAATAGTTTTGGTTCCATATTCTTCCCTTTATTCGTTAAAGAATGCCCTTTTTTTATTATTTATTTTCCTCCTATGATTTCTCATTATTTTTCTCCTATCTTTCTTCCTTATTTAACTCCTATAATTTATCCTTCTTTTTCTCCTATCTTTCTACTAAAAGTTTAAAGGATGTTTTCCAAAAAGATTTAAATCATATATATAAAATTATTAAATTTAAAATGTAATAATCTTTCTTATTTAATTTAACAAACAACTTATTAAATAAAATGAAATATTCTAAAGTTAAACATGATAACCTGTAAAAATTAAAATAATTTGCAATCTTAAAATAACATCTAATTTATTACGTTTATTATTTCAATATTATTAATATTTTAATTATTTTTAAATTTACTTATGCCTGTGCATTAATTTTTAACCCTAAAATTCAAAAAACCAATGGAGCCAGGTTCCGTAATTTTTATACTAAAATATTTCTAGTTCATTTTATGTAGATTATTACTAAGGCTATTATGGTTTTATTTTAATAATTTTACTTCTAACCTTCCACAAATAAATAAACACATAGGAAGAGAACCATGAGAAAACAAAGAGAGAAGGAGAGAGAGACACACATAAGAGGCTTTTTCTGGATTCAAAAGCCTACCTGGATCATTTGATGGAGGTCCCTGACACAACACTTTTCCCGAGCCTAGCTTTCTCCCAATCCTTATGTAACTTCCTAAGCAATCCTTTTCTCCATCCTCCGAAAATTCCCTCCCTTATGCTCAGGGATTTCTCCCTATAAGTAAACCTCTGGGTAGTTCTAGAGGTTGAGGGCGTTGCTTCCCGTAAAGCAACGTCCTAACCTAATTTATTTAATAATTCTAATAATAATAAAAATAACTTAACCAATAGTTAGTTTTACCCCTTAGGTAACTAACTTTTACCTACCCTTCACGTACTCTCTAACCAAACTTATTAAATAATTTAACTCCACTTATATAGTTTTATTATTATTATTTAATAATTAATGGAAACTAACTCTTATATAAATAAAATATATATGGGTATGCTTCTCAAGGAAGACACTAACCCAATGGCAACTTGGGGCCCCTTACAAACTAGAGGTCTCGAGCTCCACTCCCACCCTCTATACTAACAAGACATACAAGAGAGAGAGAGAGAGAGTCTATAAAGTAGGAGTAAATATTATAGGAGTAGGTAATTAGTTTTATTTAATTTTATATTATATTTATTATTTTTGTTTATTCACTTTGCATTTAGTATATTTATCCAAAGCCACCTTATACATCAAAATAAATAGATTCGTGATTATAACTAATACTCTCATAAGAACATAATTACAAACACATCAAAAAAATAATACATACAGGTATGCATATATGCATGCACCCATATATGTATACTTTGTATATACGATTAACACATAGAGAGAGAAAATAACATCATTATCCTACATATCTCACAACGAAATAAATGAGATCGACATCAAAGGTTATATAAAATAAGGAACTCAAATCAACCCAAAACCAAACCAAGATATTGGGAAAAATAATCAAAACTATAGTGTTTTCCCGTGTGTGAACAATGGACCATCTCCGAACAACAACAATGATAGAGGATTTTGAGGGATCGCTCAAACCTATGAAGCTAGGTGGAGACGATGCCTGGTACCTGCAAGCTTGCATCACAGAGAAGAGATACATGTGCATAGCTACATAATAAGACATATGCAAATAGATGACCATGATCGATATGTTGGACTAACCGCTAACGTCTCCCTTCGGGATTCGTGACATGGTTTAACAACCTCTTGTGTCTTCTATAAGTCTAGTGGTTGTATCGAGCATTAATAGGTCGATCTTTTGGTGCAACGACAACCACTACTTGTAACAAGTGGTATCAGAGCTTGGTCACAGGTTCGAATCCCCTCGGGTGATGCTGAGGGGGGGATTGTTGGACTAACCGCCAACATTTCCCTTCGGGATTTGTGACATGGTTTAACAGCCTCCTGTGTCTTCTATAAGTCTAGTGGTTGTATCGGGCATTAATAGGTCAATCTTTTGGTGCAACGACAACCACTACTTGTAACATGATACATCGTGTGGACCTCAACTAAGTGAGTAGCTACAACTTCATCCTGAGTCATGAAAACACATAAATCACATACGAAACATGAGACATCATAGATAGTAATGGTTAGATTCAAATCCTCATAAACATATAAAGATAGATGATTAATAAACATTAAACATTAGTCATAAATGAGTGTATCTAAACATCTGATAAGCATATCATCATCCACAAGCATAAATGTAAACATATAGTTCTAATCATCATAATGCAAAATATCCAAATCAAAGAGTCAAAGTATAATCATCGGAGAGGGTATTACATGAACCACATTAAATATTTGTGTCTTCTTGTTCTACTTATGTGTGATTTATTCCTTTGCATTATTGAATATATTTGCATGTAACTGTTAAATTTCTGTCTTCTAATCCTAAGAGGATTGTATGATATTTGCAGAAAAATATTCTAAAATGTTAGGTAGATTTGATTGAAGATAAGTTTAGGACTTATGAGGATCTCATTGGATTATATGATAATAAAAAAATATTTCTCTAGGAGGTTCTTCTTCTCAAAATAAAAGGCCTAGAAAATATGCTAAGGTTCCCTCTCCAATTTCAAAGAAGAAGATGAAGACACACAATAAAAGATTGAGATTATTAATATTAATGGTATTGAATCTACTAAAGTTGATGTCAAGCATAAAAATATTGTTTGTGGCACAAGAAGATAAACCTAAGGAACACTCTATTTCTTCTGACATGATGATCCCTTTGAGATTGACAAAGTGTTGAAAATGCTTAAGAAACTTGATAGAGTGAGAATGATAGGATATGTATGGTCATCACAACCTTCCTATGAAAAGAAAAGGATTGAAGAAGCATAGGTTATCTATTTTCTCAATAAAAATCTTGTTTGCCATTATTATTGAAGGTTTTCTCCTTGATATTTTATTTTAACAACTAAGTGAACACTTGACTATGAAGACCATAGAAAAGGAAGAAATTGATTTTGAAGATAAGATTTAAAGAGCCACAAGAAAAAAGTATGTTTCTTCTTAGAAGAAACTTAATTAATGCATGAAAGATATGAGGAAATGTGTTAGTGTTGTTTCCTAGATGTGCAAGTATTTTATCAGATGGCATGTTGCCACTGAGAATCACAAAGTAGGGATTGATTCCATTAAGACAAAGCTAAAAAAATATGCTCATACATTTGACATATTCAAAGACAAGGATGGTACTGAAAGGAGGAAGATTAATTCATTTTAGTTGGAACTATATTTAATGTAAAAATATAGAGAAGATTTTGTTAGATGGTTTTGGATAGTTAAGGAGATAGTTGAAGCAAGAACAAATCATTTTTCCAAACTACTATATGATGCAGAGAAAGTTGAGCTAAGTTTTTTTGTGCCAAATAACTGTGCTGATGATATTGACTTGATTGGGTAGTGTAATAGTCAACATAAAATGTTTTTATCTGCTACCAATTCCTATAATTCTATTCTTCATGAACTTAAGGAGAAATACAAAGACATGTTCCATTAGAAAGGTAATTGAGTTTCTTTTTCTTTTTTGCATTGTTGGTGATAGAGGGAGCAATGGGGAAGGTATATGTAGGACCCATCCATTTCCCTCATCTTGGTAAGAACACTCTGGTAAGCACTATTGTTATTTCTTGCAAAACTTTCTGTAGATTTTATGTGAAGTTATTAGATATCTTGACTGTAGTTCGTCAACTTAATTAGAATAGATTTCATCTTCAAATGAATTCATGGAATATGTTAATTTAAGACATAGTTTTGAAGTAATATTACCTTTAGTTAACTATTGTGGTATTAGAACATGAAGGTGTAAACTATGCTTACATGATAGAATTAATATTACTCTAAGATGCTTGGATATTCCATTTGAAACTATAATAAGGGAGCTTACATGGATTAGAATCTTTAAGTTATGTGGTAGCATTATATGTTATGATGTCTTAACTTAGGAATGGATGATGCACGAGCATAGATGGTTTGTAATGATCTCTAGAAGTGTAAAATTTATGTTAGAGTGATAGGTGCACGCATCAAATATAAAATTAAGGAAGGCTTCAAATAAAAGTAAATTTTTTTGTGATAGAATTGAACTATGCAATTTTATTGGCCCCTACCATTCTCCCTCTATGTTAGACACTTTGTGGATAAGGTTGGGAGACCATTAGTCTTTTAGCCTTGTTGAACCCTACTAGAACATATTACCTTGGTGAGAATCCTTGTAATGTGATTATGTAAACCACTTCATACAAAATAATGAATTGTACAACAATAGTGTTGATGATTTGATTTCACTAACATAACCAAGACTAAGTTAAGCTTAAGGAAGTATAGAAACCTTATGATTTGACATGTCCACACTATTAACCAGTCTGATTAGTGAGGTTGTAGATTAAAAGATCTTATAGGATCAACAATTAAATATGAGATGGATTAGAAATGACCTTGAGTTAACCATCTTCGGGAAACATACTAGAAAATTAATAAAGAAGGAATCCATGGCAAAATTGTATTATGGGGCGATTGCATATTAGGTGTAGTGGTAAGTATGTATGTTAGGACCAATGTTTAACATGGTTTAAGGGACCGTCTTGTTTTAAGATAGCATTGTGTAATCTAGGATCTAAACCTGTTGATTTTGTACCATGTGTTTAAATTAGGATAATGTTATTACAATATGATACATTCTGACATGATTTGATGAAAGGCCCCTAGTGCATTGGTATTGCATTTTTACTTGGGTTATGTTTTGCTAGCTCATAGTTACGATCTAAATGAAATGATAAAGAATGAAGAGCTTGAAATATATATTGATATATGGGACTTGTTCCAGATTAATTGAGGTAATTTAAATAAATGGAATTGTGATATGCTTTAGAAATAGAGAATATAGATGAATATGGTCTATTAGGAATTAAGTTTTGAAACCTGGTTAGGAGATATTTTCAATTTACTATATATATATTGATCAATTTTGGATTTGGAGAAATGTGGATTTAAATATGTGAATGAGGTGATGTGGTATGTAGATGTAATTGATGTATATGTACAAATGGGTTATATGGTTCTTTACTTGGATTATATACATAACGCATTCTTGGAATTACTAATATTATCTTGAGTGTGTGTGTGCAGGGATAAAACCATGGAATTTAAGGGGAGTCAAGCCAACATGTGTATATATCTCCGTGACACCAAGGTCGTGTCCCCAAAGAGATACAAGGGCCTCCCCTGTGACATAATTTATTTTGTAAAGTATGTGGATGTGAATGTATTTAAGTTGGTTTATTTTATTAAGTTGTTTAGTGGAAGTGCCAAGTGTAATTGTGAATGTGTTGTGGGTGTCAATTGACACATGTGTTTGTATTTTGAGTTGGCAATGGACCTCATGGAGTGAATGCATGTCACCATATAAACCTAGTACAATTTGTCTTCCCCACACCTTTTGCCTTGGTTAGGGAACACATGAGTAGTCACATCCTCTCTAATTTCGAATTTTGCCTTGGGATGGGTTTTTGAAGGGTCAAATTGACCCCTAGGGAGTTGTTTTACACAAAAATAGAAGGCCCATGGGTTATACCTATGGGTAAGGGTCCTTTTTAACCATAGGACACCCTAGAGCCACCTTGGGAAGCCCTCCAAAAGTGGGCTTTTGTCAAATGGCGAAAATCAAACTCACATGTGAAACTTCACGAGTCAAAAAGTTTCCAACTCTCTTCCCCATTCACCTTTTTTTTTAATTCCACTTTAGGAAAGTTGTAAGGTATTTTGGGTAGGCCACCCCAATGGGAAGCTCACAACTCTCCCAAGGGCATGGGACAGTGTGAGAAGCCTATTTTAGTGGCAAACTTGGATGGTGTTGCCTAATCACCCCACTCTCCAACTTTGGAGACAATATAGGAGCTTGGAGAAAGTTAGAGAAGAAAAAGGGAAGAAAAGGGAAGACTCACTTCATCTATTTACCATAACTTCAAGTGAAGGTATGTGCACCTCAACCTCCATTAATGGAGTTTATGCATTTTATGAGTTCATATGAGTAGGAAGGTATTACAGTTTGTATATGTGTGTTGTGAGATTGTTGTTATGCTTTGTGTAAGTCCTTGAGTTCATTCATGAGAGTATTGTGTGGGCAAAGTGTTTTGAATCTCTTATGTTGTAGTGATAAATGTGTATGTTATGTGAGCTAGTGATGAAACATGGTTGTTCTTGCTTGAAGTTCTTATTTCCTACTTGTTGAGTGGGTCTTAGAAGATTCTTGTTTGTGAATGGCCATGTAAGAAAAGTTTTTGTTGTAAATCCTTGTGTGAAGGCAAGAATGACGTATGTGTTATTGTTCATGAAGAAATGTGATGTGTGCAATAATTTGAGGGATGTATGGGTGTTTTCTGTTGGCTTGTCTTTCCCTTTCTTGGGGGTTGGCTAGGACCTATGAGGTCTCATGATGTCATATGGTAGGGAGGAGATTATTCCATGGTTTGCTGGTTCTAATATGCAAAGTAGAGATAAGCTTTTAGTTGTAGGTATCCTCAGTGTTGCAGCCCTCTTGAAGAAAAGAGCAATGAGGGTGTTTCCTAGTTTGTTTCGTAGAAAAATATGCAGAGAAACTATTTGTTGTATTTAAAGTTATTTGACTATGTATTGAAATCTAATGATGTATCTCATTTGTGCATGAGTGTAAAATGATTTATGTGTAATATATGTTGATAACTTTTGTTCATGTTTGTAATGCACCTTCAATATTTTTTTTTTTGTAGTTTTGTGTTTGTTGTTGTAGAAAGTGTTTGAAACACATAAGTAAGGATTAAATTAAACTCAAAATTTACATATTAGCAAGTTAAATAAAGAAAAAACTTATTCTATGGTAGTTGAGTTCTTGCCTAGAAAATTTGGGCATGATAGTATATTTTTGATACCATTTGTCCTGATGGAAAAGGGGGACAATATTATTGAAGGGGAGAGTAATGGTTCTAAGATTGGTTTGATATATGGAGGAGGGGATGTGGATTTTGGGAAACAAGGACCCAAAATGAATGAAGGAGGTGATGAAGTATCTAAGATAGTCAATTTTGGGAAATAGGAACCCAAAAATATTTGAAAGACAAAATAAATTTAGGTGGAGGAATGATGGAATTCTTTGGAATAGCATGCTTGGATGACAATTTTGGTTTTTGTCTCATGTAATGCTTTATATGAGCAACTTTGGAATCCACACAGTTTTTGATATTTTTGTCCTTTGTGATTCTTTTGAATGCATGGATTCAATGAAAGACTGAGGAATTTATACGCTTTTTTATTTTTCATTTTTGTTGATTGGCCTTTTTGTCTTTTTGGACTTTTATTTTTTCTTTTGGATTAAATTTTTATTTATTTTTACATGCCTTTTTAGATGGAACAAGTTGTTCCTTGGACATATGTGGATTTTGAGCTTGTGGATTTTATGCTTGATGTCTAAATTATTTCCAAGGGTATTGGGATGAAATGGATGAAATAGAGGTTTGTTAAAGGAGTGCATATAGATGGATGGTTGGAAGATTCTCAAGGATGTGTACCTTTGTTGATCTTGATTTTTGAAGGGAAAGTGGACTATGGACTAAGTCTAATATGGATATATGATTGTAGAATATAAGGACCTAAGATGGGATGGACATGATGAAGATTTGGATTCTATCATATAAGGACTTAAAACAGATTTGGAGGATAAGGAAGGTATATGTTTGAATTTATATGGATAAGTGTAGGATTTAGGAGGGATACCAAAATGTTGAGGGTGAGATTATGTAGCCAAGGCTATGATAATATTGATTTAATTTGATATGAAGGGGTTCTAATACACATTGTTCATTGAGGCCTAACCTTTTCCTTGATAGCACATGCTTTGAAAAATATTTTTAACAATAGGATACTTGTTATTTTGAAACAAGATACAAGTCCATTTTGAGGTGGAGGAGGCATCTAAGGAATGATAAGATCACAAAGTAAACTAGACCAAATGAAAGTGGAAAAACCAAGTTGATATCTAAGAGGATCATTATTCACTTGGATAGGAGTGATGGGATATTGAGGTGGATATGGAGGGTTACAACATGGAGATGGATGGTTGATAGGATTGTGTGGTGGATATGGAGGATTATGTCATGGGGATGGAGGGATACTTTTATCTTAACATGGAAGAGGATCATTGGATAGATTGGATGTGACATCATGATATATTGCTTCGGAAGTGGATTATGAATATGACTTGGAAGGAGGGAATGAAAAACATGATGGCTCTGCAACTTTCTTCCATGAATGCTGATGATGTCCACCTTCATCCTTGTTTTGCATGATTATGTGTGTCATGCCGTGTGCCCCATGTAATTTTGTTTTCTTCATGTCTTTTTCTCTCTCTTACGTGCATATTATTCATATTTTGAAGGGTATTTTGTTTTGATTATTATTGTGCCCTTGTGTGTTCTCAGTTTAATCTGCTCCCAGCCTGGTTCACTCGTGTAATGGGAGAGTTGAATCATGATGGTGGGGAGGGTGATATTATTATGGGTGATGTTTCTGAACATGCCACTGAGGATGTTATTAATAAATCAGAGGGTGGAAATGCCAAAAGAGCAGAAGGGAAGTTGTCATATAAATAGGTGGTGGTGGATAGCACACCAATTTTTTCAGCCGCCGTGGAATTTAATGGATTTTTCTACAAGAAACCTGTGGAACCAGTGCAAGAAGGAGGAGGAGGATGGACCACAGCCAATGGAAGTGGACTCACCTATGGAGGAGATGCCGGTGCTGGTGGTGGTGGAGGAGAAGATGGTAAGTTTCCTTCTCTTGGGCCGAAGACTCTCTCCCTTTTCCCCAATGAGGACATGGCGTCCGCCATTAAAAATGAACAATCTAGGCTTAAAAGTATCGCTATCTTTTTTGTCTGCCTTGATAAGGATTCTATGCCTGCTCAGAAATTCTTTGATGATTGGCTTGCTATAGTTTGGGGTAAAAAATTGGGTATTTATGTTACTTACTGTAGAATGATACAAAAAGGGTTGTTTGTTGTTTTTTTGAAAAATCAAAATATGCAGGAAAGAGTTTTGGAGAAACAATTTTGGAATGTTGGAAGGTCTATGTTCAGGGTCTATCCGTGGTCCCCTAAAGGAAACTTTGAAAATGTAGTGGCTCGTTATCCCCCTAATTGGGTGGAAATTAAGAACCTTAATGTGGAATTTTGGCCCTTCATACTGCAAATTATTAAGTCTTTAGGCTCGGTTCTTCAGATTGAGCAGTCCAAGTTTACATTGCCCCATTTAAATGCTAGAGTTCTTATGGCCCTGGCTCCCGAGGTCGACTTTCCTGAGATCATTTCTTTAGAGTTTGATGGTGAGTTATACTGTTGGGATATCTCCCTGCTAGGGAACCTTAGTGCATGTTTCCATTGCAAGTGCAATGGTCACACCAAAATAGATTGACTGGCTCTCAAGCACATTCAGAAGGAAAAATTTAATGTGGTTAATAATAATGACCAAAACGGTAACATTGATAGTGACAAGACTAACCCTCTGGAGGGCACTAGCAAAACTATGTTAGCTCCTAATCATAGTAAGGAAGTGGTTGTCATTACTTCCTTAGAGTCTGAAAAGACTCCAGATGCTCAGCCATGTGCTTCTAAATCTACAAATATCCCCATTATTAATAGTTTTATTTCATTATCAAATCCTCTCTTTGACGAGGAGTTTGAAGTGGTCCTTTCTAGGAAAGGTGTTTTTGATATTATCCCCACTCCCCTAGCTACCCACATGCCAAGAGGTCATTCTGAAGAGTCCCCTCCCGACAGAAATATCCCACCTGCCTTGAATGCTTAGCAGTTAGCCATTATGATGATTAATGAAAGAGCCAATAAGTTGTAACAAGATAGTAAGAAACATCTTCCCCCACCTTTGGCTTCAACTGCCCCACCAAGATCCCTTGCTATTGTGGCCTCTAATCTAGAGGGAGAATTTATAGAAGTTGTCAGCTTAAAGAGGAAAACTGTAGAAAGGAACTCTCTATCCAATGGGGGTAGAGGGAGAAAGAACTTACCAGATTATTTCAATAATTTGTGCAAGAACACAAACCCCCCCCCCCCCCCCCCCCCCAAGTAATTATGATGCTGCACATCCACAGTTGGAATGTCCGAGGGTTAGAGATGCTAGATAGGAAGTACTTAGTTAGGAGATGGTGTAATAATTTGAAGTCTAAAGATTTTATTTGTTTGCAAGAAAATAAGGTGGTAGGTTTTCAAGCTCATTCCATTTAGAAGTTCCTTTGGGATAAAGCTATCAGATTTCACTCAAACCGTGAGGGAGGGAAAGGAGGAGTTACAATTCTCATTCACCCTAAATGGGAGAGTCTTATTGAAAATCATAGATGCTCAACATGTCAGAGAGTAATATGGGTGACAATGAAGCAGGGGGAGAATGTGTTTGGTATTTGTAATCTGTATGCTTCGAATAGTTATAGAGAAAGAGCAGAATTATGGGAGTGGTGTTGTGCACATCTTCCAAAAGTTCCTTGGGTGTTTTTTGGAGACTTTAACATGGTGGAACACAGAGCAGATAAAACAGGAGGGCTGGCTCACTCTTGGAAAGGCAATGAGATTTTCTTTTGGCATAAATTCAAAAGGAAATTTAACCTTCTTGATCCTATGGAGCATATGTATGGTAAGTTTTTGATATATGGTACACTTGGTGCAATAATCAGAAAGGAAAGAAAATAGTTTACTATAGATTGGACAGAGTCTATGGAGAGGTCTCCTCATTCTCCTTCATCCCGAAGAGCAATCATGCTCCTGTCCAAGTTTACTCTGCCTCATTATCAGACCACTCCCCTATTCAAACATGTTGCATGATTGAGGATAATAGGAGTTCAGATGATTTACACAGGAAGAACAACCCCTTTAAACTCAATACCTCACTTCTTGAAGACCTTGATAATTTAGAGGCTATTCTTATGGTCACTAAACTTACTAGACTTGGTAACCCTCTCTTAGATGCTATTGAACTTTGGAATTTGAAGGTGGAAACTTGGAAAAACATTTTTCAAGTGATTGGTACAAAACTGGCAATGGATAGGAATAAAGAAGAATCATTCTGGCAGAATAGGCTGAATATTATTGAAAAAGAACTGTAGGACAGCGGGAATAATGAGGTACTAGAAACTCAACTGGTTAACACCAAGCACAATTTGAGCATCATTCAGAGATAGAAGATTCAAGGGCAGAAAATTAGAGCCAGGATGAACTGGATTAATGAGGGGGATAAAGGGTCTGGGTATTTTTTCAATATTATAAGGGCCAAGCAAAAAAGAGAAATGATTAATGAAATTCAGTTGGAGGGCAGACATACTAGTGAGCCAGAGGACATCCATAAAGTATTTTATAGTTTCTATAGTGATTTATTTTCCTCAGAGGTGTCGGTTGACAGTCAAATAGAAATGAATGATTGCCTTAATCTCATCCCTCAAAAACTCTCATTATCAAAATAGAACAACCTCAGTAAGGTTCTCTCTGTGGAAGAAATTTCTATAGCCATTGACTCTTTCTCAAATGGGAAATCCCCAAGGATGGATGGTCTCCCTGCTGAATTTTATAAGAAGAAAAAAAGTTGGATATGTGCTGAGCTCCTATATGTGTATGAAGAAGCTTTCATGAAAGGATCACTAGGAGGATCTATCAACAAAGGAGTTGTTAAGCTCCTTCCGAAAGCAGGAGACAAATCTCTTGTTAAGAACTGGAGGCCGATCACCTTGTTGAACTTATCTTATAAAATCTTAGCTAAAGCTCTTGCTAGAAGGATTGCCCCGCTACTAAATAAATTCATTTCACAGACAAAAACAAGCTTTATTCAAGGGAGATACATTTTGGAGAATCTAATTACAAGCTGGGAGGCCATGCACTAGGCTAAGTCAGATGGGCAGGAGTGACTAGTCAGAATAATATCCTAGGAACTCCAAGGATTGGACATCCTTTGACAGTGATTCATTGCTTAGAATCATCACATATATACTTAGAACATCATGCTAGACTTCATTAAGTGTATCAATCCGGGAACATGAACTTGAGATGATGGTTGCAAGGTTTCTGCTTTAGTTCTCTTCAAGAGTCATCACTACTAAAGTAAAAGCTATTGCTACAGGAGATTTATACTTAGAAACTGAAACTACAGATTAACTCTCAACTTGAAGGAAAAACTTAACAGTAAATAGATAATGCTTCAAAAGTAATCCTATGCTGCAGGAAATAGTCAGTGGTTCTGCTACTAGTGGCTGTAGGAGCAATAGTGCTTAAAAAATTCAAATAAACTTAACTAAATCCTACTTAAACATGAACAGGGGATTCACCTCCCGTGTGGGCCCCCACGTAAGTATGAATGAATTAAAAATCAGAGATTGAAATCTGGAACTGTCTGTTGGAAACTACAATTGAAGCAATTGTTGTATTGTCATTGATGTCAAACCTTAATTGGTAAGATTATTGCTATTTAAGAAATTACTATATCTATTTGAGTGTTGCTAAGGGGATAGGCAAGGTTGGTAACAACAACACCTAAGGAAAGGTTGAGTTATCTTGATACTTCAATGAGTACTTGATTATGTGGCACAATGATAAGACAATGTATTGTTTATCTTAGTAAGAATGAAGACTAAACTGGTAGGCTTGACCGAGCATAAGTGAAGAAATCTAGTTTAAGCCGAGTGTTGTTTGTGTCGACTGAGCTAGTGAATGTTGAGTAAAAACAGTGTTGATCGAACACCAGTTAATTACCGAGGAAGACAGTGTTAGCCAAGGGAACAATTTATGCGGTGACCGAGCTTTCTAGAGAAGACTGAGAAGTTGGACACAGTATTGAATGAGCATCAGTATTTTGCATTTGTTGAAGAATTCAAATTTCTAGCCGACATCGTTGAATTCTTGAATTATGTAAAATGTGTTGACTTTATTTATTGATTGTATGAAAGCATTTAATGCACTGTAAAATGTTTTATTGTAAATATTTAAGAGATTCAAGATATTTCAAAGATAAGTCAAAGAACATAATGTAGGACAGATTCAATGAATTTGACCTAACCCTAAGATCTACAAAGGAGATTAAACAACAAAAGATGTATTGACCTAATTGAGGTAGTATTAAGGGAACCTAAGAGAGAAGTTGAATGTGGAGACGGAAAGAAGTGAATGCTAGAAGTATTGTTATTGACTGTCTAAGAAAAAAACGCTGAAGGAGAAGTGTTGTGATCACTTGAAGGGTTCCGAGCAGATCAGTGATGGAGATGGAAAAGGTTCACAATCAGTAAGCCAACATATGTGTATGGAATTGGATTTGATATTTGCAAAGTGAGTTGTATGTTTCTCAGATCAATATTACTGCTACTTTCTAACCATTGTAAGAGTCAAAATCCTTTTAACAGAGGTTGACCTAATAGTCATAGGTATAAATCCTTTGAACAAGGTTGCATTCTAATGGAGTGTATGTAAGTCCTGTAACAAGGCACACTTTTAACAGAGTGGTTAAATATTTTAACCGGGTCATACTTGACAGTATATTTTGTAACCTTTGATAGGGTTGGCTTTTCACCGAGGTCACTTCAGAAGAAAGAACATAATAATAACATGTTACAAAGTGGTTTTTCTCGAATTGGGTTTCGACTATAAATCTTGGTGTTGATACTTGTGTGAATGTTGTGGTTTGAACATTTCTATGTTTTACAAGTTAGATGCTATTGGATAAGTGGACTGCACTGTTATATGTTTCTGTTATGCAATCAGTAATGACCGAGTAGGTGTTGGTTATTAGATCCGATTTGTTGAAGAGTTTGAAAGATTGTTTTATACATCTGGACCTAAGAACAATTAATTCACCCCCCCTCTCTATTGTTCTAAATCATATTAACAATTGGTATCAGAGCTATTGGTGCTTACAGAGAACAAGTTTGAAGGTACTTGAAGCAAATGATCAAGATGTGTAAGAAGGAGGTACCTAAGCTGAATAAGGAAAACTTTCCTACATGGAAAAGTTTGATGAAGCTGCATCTGGCTGGTATTGGTGATTCTGCTAAGTATTACATTGAACATGACTATGTCACACTTGTTGCACCTCTGATTGCTGAGGAAATGAAAGCTAAACAAGGGCACAACCAAGCAATGTTGGAGATTGCGTCTGCCCTAAGTTATCTAGAATTCGAAGACATCAAAGACTGCAGTACCGCAAAGCAAATGTGGGACACCCTTGCAAGAATTTATGGTGGTGATGTGAATGTGTTGAGAGCAAAAGCTGAGAGTCTAAGAGGTAAATTTGATGAAATGAGAATGCAAGAAGGTGAGAATATTGCACAATATTGTGGTAGAATAAAAGAAGTTGTGAATGCTATTAGAGGAGCAAATGGAACTATTGAGGATGAAACTGTAATAGGAAAAGTATTGAGAACTTTGCATCCTATCTATGCAATCAAAATTTCTGCAATCCAGGAATCTAGATGTAACTCTCCTAATGCCCTTACTTTAGAAAGTTTGGTTGGCAAGCTTACCGCTTTTGAACTTTCTAACTATGATAACTTCACTGTTGGTAGTATTGAATTTTCTTTTAAGTCTTAGATGGTTTTGAATAAGTCAAAGAAGGAAAAAGAAAGATGCATCAATGAAAGTGAAAGTGAAAGTGGCACATCTGATGAAGAACTTGAGGATCTAGAAGCTCTTATGGCTAGAAGACTGAAAAGGGGAAAAGGAAGGTACAAAGCTAAACTCCCTATTATATGTTTTTCATGTAATAAAGTTGGTCATATAGCTACTAGATGTCCTGATAGGGATAATAAGGATGAAGAAAGAGACAACAAGAAAAAAGACAAAAGAGAAGATAGAGGTTACCGAAGATACAAAGAATACAAAGGGAAAGGTAAGAAATCCTGCTACATTGTTGAAGAAGAGACTGACACTGATAATAATGATTTTGAAATTGAAGTTGTCTATGTTGCAATGAAAGATGAATCTAATGAGGATGAGAAAACTGCATTAATATATTATGTGAACAAAAATGATAAATGGATTATTGACAGTGGTTGTTCACATCATATGACTGGAGATAACAGTAAGTTTGATACCTTAAACCATTATAAAGGTAGGAGTGTAAAGTTTGGAAATGATGCACCATGTCCTATTAGAGGAAAAGGATTGATTAAGCTGACTGATAAGATCTCTTGTGAAAATGCTTGCTGGGTTGAGGGTCTTAATTATAATCTGCTGAGTGTTGCACAACTTAATAGCACTGGCTACCAAGTGGAATTTCATCATAGGAAGGCCAAAATATTTGATGCCATAGGTGAACTGATTGGAAGTGGAGAACAGACAAGAGGTAGTTTGTTCTATCTAGACCTATCTGAAGAAACATGTATGATTGCACAACTTGATGATATTTGGTTATGGCATAAGCAGCTATGTCAT
Source organism: Chamaecyparis obtusa (assembly GCA_027943335.1). Lineage (NCBI taxonomy): Eukaryota > Viridiplantae > Streptophyta > Pinopsida > Cupressales > Cupressaceae > Chamaecyparis > Chamaecyparis obtusa. The sequence continues at coordinate 25,256 of BSBK01000163.1, forward strand.
GTTAACTTTGATAATCTAGTAGAAATTAGCAAGAAAAAGAAAGTGAGAGGTCTACCTAGATTGAAGAAACCTAACAATGTAATGTGAAAAGAATGTCAGTTGGGTAAGATGACTAAGTCTAGTTTCAAGAACAAAACCTTTACTTCAGAGAATGTCTTAGATTTGGTTCATACTGACCTTTGTGGACCGATGGGTGTATAAAGTTATTGTGGTGCTAGATATTTTATCCTGTTTGTTGATGATTATACCAGAATGATGCATGTAATGTTCTTAAAAGAAAAATATGATGCTTTTCAATTTTTTAAGTGGTATGTGGCTAAGGTTGAAAAAGAGATAGGTAAAAACTTGAAGTGTCTGAGATCTGACCGAGGTGGAGAATTCACATCAAATGAGTTCAATCTGTTTCACAATGATAGAGGGATCAAAAGATAGCTGTCTACACCTAGAACTCCTCTATAGAATGGTATAGCAGAGAGAAGGAATAGATCTATCTTGGACCGTGCATGGACATTAATGATTGAAAAGAATGTTACATAGAAGTATTGGAAATAATTTGTAAGTACAACTGTTTATACTCTTAACCAAGTACATATCAAAAAAGGTACAAATCTGACACCTTATGAATTATGGCATGGGTATGCACTGAATGTAAAATACTTTAGAATCTTTGGAAGTAAGTGCTACATATTGAAGGATAGTAGGAATGGAAAATTTGATGATAAAAGTGATGAGGGTATATTCCTAGGCTATTCCACAAAAATTAAAGCTTATAAGTGTCTAAATTCTAACACTAATAAACTTGTGGAAAGTGTAAATGTCAAAATTGATGAGTATGCAGAGAAAAATGAAGCTGACAGTAATAGGGTACCAGAAGATTATAGATCTTTTGTGTATATAGAGGAAGAAGAGGCAAGTGACAGACCTACACCTAATGCTGAGTCTCAGGTAAGCAATGCCGAGCGTTAGGATAACAATGCCGAGAGAGAAGAAGATCGTGCCAAGCGACAGGAAGAAGCTACCAAGTATCAGGAAGAGGTTGCCAAGCATTCAGAAGCTGAATCTGACAATTTGGTTGGAGAACCTAATGAGCCGAATGCAAGAAGAGTAGAACCTATTCTAACACAATATGTAAGGAGACATCACAAGCCTGAACAGATTATTGGAGATAAAGATACTAGAATTCAGACAAGAAGAAAGGTAAGAGATCCAACATGTTTACTATGTGAATATAAGCCTTAGACAACAAAGGAAGCATTAGAAAATGAAGACTAGATAGAAGCAATGAATGAAGAGATTGACCAGATAGAGAAGAATGATACCTAGACTCTGGTGCCAAGACTAGAAGATAAGAATGTCATTGGGACAAAGTGGGTATTTCATAATAGGCTGAATGAACATGGTCAAATCACAAGAAACAAGGCTAGGCTGGTATGCAAAGGCTACATACAAGAATAAGGAATAGATTATGGGGAAACATTTGCCCCTGTAGCAAGATTGGAAGGAGTCAGAGCTTTGCTTGCATATGCTGCCTATAAAAGTTTCAAGGTATACCAAATGGATGTCAAGTCTACATTTTTAAATGGTATATTGGAAGAAGAAGTATATATTGAACAACCAGAAGGATTTGTTGATCCAAATAGAAGACACATGGTTTGCAAATTGAATAAAGCAATATATGGATTAAAGTAAGCTCCCAGAGCATGGTATGGGAGATTGCACAACTACCTAATATAGATTGGATTCTCAAGGACAAATGACACAAGCAATATATACATGAAAGATGAAGAAGGTAAAGGAATCCTGTTAACCAAAATCTTTGTAGATGATATTATATTTGGTGGACAAGATGCCTTGTGTAAGAAATTTTCAAATCAAATGCAAACTGAATTTGAAATGAGTATGTTTGGAGAGATCAAATTTTTTGTTGGTTTGCAAGTATATCAGATGGAGAAAGGAATCTTCATCACCCAGTCTAAATATGTTCATGAGATATTGAAAACCTTTGGTATGGAAGACTCAAGGCCAGTAAGTACTCCCATGGCTACTGGACAAAAGTTGTCTAAGAATGATGATGCTGTAGAAGTTAACCAGACTTTGTATAGATCTATGATCGGAAAGCTATAGTATGATGTACATAGCAGACCAGATATTGCATTAGCTATTGGGATTGTGGCAAGATTTTCTGCCAATCCTAAGGAAACTCATATGATGGCGGTTAAAAGAATCATGAGATACTTGAAAGGAATTGTTGACTATGGATCGTACTACAAGAAGCATGACAAATTTGAACTGAGAGTGTATATAGATGCTGATTGGGTAGGAAATGTAGATGACAGAAAGAGTACTAGTGGTGGAGCTTTCTTTCTTGGATAGAGACTAGTTTCCTGGACAAGCAAGAAACAAAATTGCATTTCCCAATCTACTGTTGAAGCTGAGTATGTGGCTGTAGATTTCAATTGTTCAAATTTGATATGGATAAAGCAATTGTTGGTAGGCATGAAAGAAGAAATCACCGAACCAGTTGTCATCTTTTGTGACAACACAAGTGCTATCAACATCTCTAAAAACCTAGTGATGCACACTAAAACCAAACACATTGCCATCAAGTATCACCACTTGAGAGAACTGGTACAAGGTAAAGAGGTCTGCATGGAATATGTGAATACCAAGGAACAAATAGTAGATATATTCACTAAAGCTTTATCTAAAGAAGCTCATGAATACCTAAGAAGTCAATTAGGGGTCCTTCCCCTAATTGAGGTAGCCTAGTCAAGCTAGGAGCACTGCATCAAGTGTGCTGCAAAGAACATCTAACATATTGATGTAGAGAAAGGTCACACTTTAGGAGCAGCCTAGAGTTGTGAAGAGCACAACAAGTCAAAATAAGTCATAAGCAAGATGACAGAGGGAGAAATATTCTACTAAACTGAAAGGATGATATCTACATCTATAGGATGTATGTTTTTGTTATTGCTTTGGCATTTTTTGTCAAAGAGGGAGATAATGACAGATGAATACATAGAATGAGAAGATCAAGATAGTGAGAGAAATTTAGTGGATGATCATGCATGGCTAATAAATTCTGTATCAGAATGAAGCTAAGGATATTATACATTTCTCTGATAAACAAATAAGTTTTGGATTGGTTGGTAATTCATGTGATATTCATATGGTGTTGCCATCAATGCAAAAGAGGGAGATTATTAGAAACCACAATTGAAGCAATTGTTATATTGTCATTGATGTCAAACCTTAATTGGTAAGACTATTGCTATTTAAGAAAGTACTATATCTATTTGAGTGTTGCTAAGGGGATAGGCAAGGTTGGTAACAACAACACCTAAGGAAAGGTTGAGTTATCTTGATACTTCAATGAGTACTTGATTATGTGGCACAATGATAAGATAATGTATTGTTTATCTTAGTAAGAATGAAGACTAAACTGGTAGGCTTGATCGAGCATAAGTGAAGAAATCTAGTTTAAGCTGAGTGTTGTTTGTGTCGACTGAGCTAGTGAATGCCGAGTAAAAATAGTGTTGACCGAACACCAGTTAATTATCAAGGAAGACAGTGTTAGCCAAGGGAACAGTTTATGCGGTGACTAAGCTTTCTAGAGAAGACCGAGAAGTTGGACACAGTATTGACTGAGCGTCAGTATTTTGCATTTGTTGAAGAATTCAGATTTCTAGCCGACATCGTTGAATTCTTGAATTATGTAAAACGTGTTGACTTTATTTATTGATTGTATGAAAGCATTTAATGCACTGTAAAACTTTTTATTGTAAATCTTTAAGAGATTCAAGACATTTCAAAGATAAGATGAAGAACATAATGTAGGACAGATTCAATGAATATAACCTAAACCTAAGATCTACGAAGGAGATTAAGTGGCAAAAGATGCATTGACCTAATTGAGATAGTATTAAGGAAACCTAAGAGAGAAGTTGAATGTGGAGACGAAAAGAAGTGAATGCTGGAAGTATTGTTATTGATTGTCTAAGTAGAAAAGGTTGAAGGAGAAGTGTTGTTATCGCTTGAAGGGTTCTGAGGAGATCGGTGATGGAGATGGAAAAGGTTCATAGTCAGTAAGCCAACATATGTGTATGGAATTGGATTTGATATTTGCAAAGTGAGTTGTATGTTTCTTAGATCAATATTACTGCTACTTTCTAACCATTGTAACAGTCAAAATCCTTTTATAGAGGTTGACCTAACAGTCATAGGTATAAATCCTTTGAACAAGGTTGCATTCTAATGGAGTGTATATAAGTCCTATAACAAGGTGCACTTTTAACAGAGTGGTTAAATCCTTTAACCGGGTCATACTTGACAATATGTTTTGTAACCTTTGACAGGGTTGGATTTTCACCGAGGTCACTTGAGAAGAGTGAACATAATAGTAACATGTTACAAAGTGATTTTTCCTAAATTGGGTTTCCACTATAAATCCTGGTGTTGATACTTGTGTGAATGTTGTGGTTTGAACATTTCTATGTTTTACAAGTTAGATGCTATTGGATAAGTGGACTGCACTATTATATGTTTTTGTTATGCAATCAGTAATGACTGAGTAGGTGTTGGTTATTAGATCTGATTTGTTGAAGAGTTTAAAAGATTGTTTTATACATATGGACTTGAGAATAAATGATTCACCCCCCCTCTCTGTTGTTCTAAATCATATTAACACTGTCATATATTCATTTAACAAAACATAGATACAATATAGGATATCAAAGTATTTCACTTTGTTTTTGGATTACAGTATGAATTCCTCAAAAACATCTAACTAGCCTGGAATCATAAGTTCCAACTTATTTAAAAGCAACTAAGAAAAATAGAACACCTACAAACTAGGTCCTTCATTACATAGCATAACAACTTTAGTTACATGAATGACATCATCATTTATGCAAGAAGATAAGCCACATTTAGTGCTTCAAGAATATAGGAACACTTGGTAACTAGATTGACTTGGTTTGAATCAGTAACCACAAAGTTATGGAAGGAGTGGAGCTATGATGAAATCTAAAATAGTTGTTCACCTTAAAAGACCCACACATCCTTGAGTCCATGCTCCTTGCTGAATTATTCTTCTCCTACAAAAGGTTAGCATAACAGAATCCACAACACAAATCCAAGGCAAAGATTATAATAATTTTTCCTATTTTAACGTAGCCTTGTCACATGACTGTAGGAGGTCTACCCATTAAAGCTAGAGAAGAGAAATACCAGATTTTATTATAACATTCATTAATCTATATATATATATATTCAGTCTTGTCCTTTAGTTTCAAAAGTATCAAATATACATATGGCTAAAGCTTAAAAACATAAAAGTCTGTATAATGTTTATGAAAAACCATAAGATATTTAAATCTAAACTTAGAAAATCATAAAAAAAACATCCCATAAACTTGACTCATCATTCCCCCCAGCTTAGCTATTTGCTGGTCCCGCAGGAAATAAATTCTTCAACCTAGCTATCAATCTATAATTAGCAGTTGTTCTCTATCCAGTACCTCCTTCTACAAATTCCTCACCTTCCTGTGGTAACTCCATAACCTTTGCCAAAATTGCCTAAGAAAATGGCACCTTCAATCCTTTAACTATAGCCACTCCATCCTTTAAGGAGTTAAGAAATTGAAGTGCAACTTTGTCATCCCAGCTAGTTAGCTTCTGGATATAATCCATCCAACCCCTTGCCTGAAAATACGGCCCGTAGTTCTGGTCTTCTAGCAAAATATTACACACAGTGGGATCCCTACGAATGAGGTCACCTCCCATCATCTGGTTCCCGAGATACCCAAAATAGAGTTGCAAGAGATAAAAATAGACAACCACAATTTTGAACAAGAAAGCTTGAAAAGGCAGGTTGCAGGATGATTTCAAATTTGGAAATTCTAGCAATGCGGCTCAAGAAATGAGCTTATGAGTAACATAAATGCAACTTATCTTATTAACATTTCATAATTACTCATAAGTACTCTCCGCAGGACTTGTACTCATCATAACTTGCCACCTTACTTCATACATGTGAAAAATAACAATGCAGCATAATAATTTTCAAAAGTGTCTAATCATGGCAGAAAATGCAAGTACAATAGGAGAAAGGAATAAATATAAAGATTGCATAAACATAATGACAAAAAAATTGATATAACTTCCCCCCCAACTAAAATATTGCAAGTGGTCCCACACTTGCAGTGGTGACAAGGCATTTGATAAAAATAAATGGAAAACAAATTAAAATTGCATACCTTGAAATGTGTACTAACCTGAATTGCTGCTGAGGTGGCAGTTGTTGCTATCCATGAATGAAAGAATAAATGAGGTGGATGGGTGATAGACGAGAAATGAAACATAATTTTATTATGGAGAAGTGAATTTCATTAAGAAAGTGTTTATTATGAAAGTGACAAGATCTTTTAAAGTGAGGAAGGCAAATGAGCAAAAAGCTCATTATGAGTTTCTGCAGGAAGTGTGTCACCAATGACAAAAGAGAATTGCTGCAGGAACTCATCCTTACTTTGGGGTTTATGATATAACTTCAATCTGTGACCATTGACTAATAGTTTGAAACAAACTGGATGAATTGTGGAGAGCTGAACCGCTCCATTTGGAAAGATTGCAATAATCTCATATGGTCCAAGCCACCTAGTTTGGAATTTCCCTGGGTTATGCTGATACTGAGAGTCATAGAGGAGCATCCAATCACCTACTAAAAAGACTTTGTCTTTGACATACTTGTCATGCCATTGCTTGCGCTGGTGTTGTATCAATTCTATGTTTTGCAGGGAAGATTTTCGCCACTCATCAAGGCCATTCAAACTCAGAATCCTGTCTTGCTGAGCTGCAGTGAGATCCATGCCAAGATCAAGAGCTATCCTGAGAGTTTTATGCTCAAACTCTATAGGCATGACTGCAAAGAGACCATATACTAGCTCAAATGGTGTGAAATTGATTGTAGACTTCCATGTAGTTCGGTAAGCCCAAAGTGCTTCAGGAAGTCGGATAGCCCAATCTTTCTTATGGATGGCTATTATTTTAGTGAGAATAGACTCCAACTCCCGATTGGTAACTTCCACCTGCCCATTAGCTTGGGGGTGATAGGGTGAAGATTTACCATGCCTGATGTTATATTCCTCCATCAGAGAAGCAATCAAATTGGAAGTAAACTGAGGACCTTGATCAGATTGAATCTCCCTTGGTACTCCAAATCTAGTGAAGATCAATGCATATAGGAACTTTGCAACATTATTATCCCTAGGGTGCTTCATAGGTTTAGCCTCAGCCAATTTTGTAACATAGTCAGTGCAGACAAGGATATAGGATTTACCTTGGGAAGAGGGCTCAATAGGACCAACAAAGTCAATCCCCCATTTGTCAAAGGGTGCGACAACTACCTGTGGTTGCAGGGGAATTTCATCTGTCTTAGTAGGTTGTCCCATGAATTGGCATTTGTCACACTTTTTGGTGTACTGAGCAGCATCTTTGTGTAGACTGGGCCAATAGTAACCTGTAGTCAAAATTTTCAATGCTGTTCTTTTGGCAGCAAAATGTCCACCACAAGGTTCATCATGACATACCTTGAGGATATCATAGGTTTCATCCTCTCTTATGCATCTTCTAGTTACTTGATAAGGACCAGTATAAAACATGAATCCAAAAATCCATGAATAATTAAAGCTCTTTTCAGTCAACAATCTTCTTTCTTTAACAAAGAAATGAGCTGGTGTCTTACCAGTGGTGAGATAATTGGCAATATCGGCATACCAAGGATTGTGTGCAATCAGAAAGAAAAGATGTTCATTAGGAAAAATGTTATCAATGGCTACAGGATCATCAGGTACATGTAACCTAGAAAGAAAATCAGCCACCACATTGGTCTTAACAGGTTTATCTATTATGGTAATGTCAAATTCCTGCATAAGAAGCAACCAGTGGGCCAATCTTCCAGAGATTGCAGGCTTGTTCATGAGATACTTAATAGTAGAATGGTTGGTATGCACATAGATCTCATATCCAGTAATGTAGTGTCTGAATTTATTCAAGGCATAGATGACTACAAGAAGTTCTTTTTTAGTGACAGTGTAATTAAACTCAGCTCCCTGCAAATTTTTACTGATAAAGTAAATTGCATGCTCAACTGATTCCACCTTCTGATCAAGCACAACACCAATAGCATAGTCTTAGGCATTAGCATGAATGTGAAAAGGCAAGCCCCAATTAGGTCCTCTCAAAACTAATGTTGTAGTGATAACTTCTTTAAGCTGCAGGAAAGACTTTGCACACTCAGAATCCTAAGCAAATTCAGCATCCTTCTTGAGAAAGTTATATAGTGGTGCTCCAAGATGACTGAAATCATTTATAAACCTTCTATAATACCTACATGTCGAAGAAAACTTCGCACATCTTTTTGTTTTGCTGGAGTAGGTAATGTACTAATCACTTCAATCTTGGCAGGGTCCACTTGAATACCTTTTGAAGATATGAAATATCCTAAGACAACCCCTTCTTCCATCATCATGAAGCACTTTTCACTATTGAGAGAGAGGTTATAATCATGACATCTCTGAAGAACTTTCTCCAAATTTTCCTTGGCCTCATCAAAAGTATGCCCATATGTGGTAAAGTCGTCCATGTAAATCTCCATGCAATCAACAGAGATATCTGAGGATATACTGATCACAACTCGTTGGAAAGTAGAAGAGGCATTGCACAACCCAAAAGGCAACACTAAATAGGAAAATGTGCCCCATGGGTAGGTGAATGTTGTCTTCTCCTAGTCTTCAGGGGCTATTTTAATCTGATTATAACCACTGAATCCATCCAAAAAAGAGAAATATTTCTATCCAGTCAGGTTATCAAGGACTTGATCTATGAATGGTAATGGAAAGTGGTCCTTCTTAGTGGATGTGTTAAGCTCCCTGTAGTCAACACAAACTCTCCACTTACCTCATTTCTTAGGTACTATAACAAGATGGGAGACCCAATGACTGTAAAAAATGGGATAAATGAATCCAACATTTAACAACTGCTACAACTCATTCTTAACTATATCTCTTAAAGCTGGATTAACCCTTCGCTGAGGTTGGCAGATAGGTCTACAGTCAGGGCTGATATAAATTTTGTGAGTGTAGAGCTTAGGGTCTAGACCTTTCATGTCAGTATAATCCCAAGAAAAGGCTTGTTGATGTTCTTTTAGAAGCTGTAGGACATCTGTCTGCTGAGAGAGTGTCAAAGCACTATTTGCATTTAACTCCCATCCTAGGATGACCTCTAGCTTAATGACCTTTTCTACCATGGACAACTGAGCAATTGGAACATACTCCATTTCATGAGGTAATAATGTATGAAGGAATTTTGAAGTTTCTGTATACTGCAAAGCATTGAAAGGTGGTAACAGAGTTTCAAGAACACAGTCCTCTTGGGAACAAACTTGGGATTACACGCCATACTCATTCATAATAATGGAGGAAATGATCTCATCTTCTCCCCTAGAGGCTACAAAAGGTTCCCTGGATATCATCGTTAACTGGCGAATGGAATTGACCTCAAGTTTAGTATCATCCAAGTCTGGCCAAATTATCTGGTCATCTTGCAACAGAGGTTGAGCTGGGGAATATAAAGTCAAATTTTTAGTGTTGACTCCATTGGATATAGTCATTTTTCTTGACCGACAAGCTATATAGACATCTGTAGTAGCCAGCCAAGGCTTGCCTAGAATTATTGGATACCCTCCCATGTTAGCCTTTGGAGAAAGGACAACAAAGTTAACTAGATATTCCCAAGAATTCAAGGTGACTATTACATCCTCTACCATCCCATCAAGTGTAATGGTGGAACTATCAGCAAGTTGAAGGATGGTTGGGGTTTCCCTAAGACTGATGATATGCAATTGAGACATTACTTCATTGGTCATAACATTTATGGATGCACCTAAGTCAACTAGAGCATTTTTGACTTGTATTCCTTGAATAGTGACTGTGACCATAGGGCTACCAGGATCAGAATACTTTGGAATTGTCAATTTCTCCAACATTAGATCAGATAATTGGCCTAGGACATGTATGGTTTTAGGATCCTTTTTCTTCCTCCTAGGCTATTTGATACAAGCTTCCTTGATAGCTTTAGTGTATGTAGTCACTTCCTTAATGACATCTAACATGAGAATTTTTACTGTCATTTGCTTTAGTTGGGCAAGCAAATCCAACACTGCTGGATTTCCTACTAGCTTAGCTTGTTCCTCCAACCTATGAGGAAATGTGGGTTCTTGTGTTGCAGAAGCAGTAGGTTTGACTGGTACCTCAGTTGGTTTTATCAAGGCATCCTCAACTTTGGTAATGATAGGCTGCTGTGGAGGAGGAAGGGTTGTGCCAGATCTTAAATGGATATTATTCAGGGAAATAGCATAGCTCTGCCGCTATGTTGTTGGTTTAGCATTGTTGGGATTAGGAGTAGGCTGAGTAGGCAATTGAGTCTATTTAAGGGAAGTAGTGTTGGCTACAGGAGGAGGTATCAAAGCCTGTTGCTAAGGTGGTGGCATCAAAGCTTGCTGGTTTGATTGGTTCATCCAATTGTGTGGTTGTTTCCACCCCTACTGGGGCTTTTTCTAGGGTTGCTGACGTCGTGACCAACCCTGTTGAGATTGCTGCCATCCTGGCTGATGCTATTGCCAACCTTGCTAAGGTTGTTGCCAACCTTGTTGAGGCTGCTGCTAACTTGGTTGATGATATTGCCAGCCTTGCTGAGGTTGTTTCCAACCTTGCTGAGGCTACTGCCAACTATTATACCCACTAAATCCACTATGATGTTGATTTTGCCATGCATTATTATTATTAAAATTTTGAAGAGGATCTTGGGGAATACCTTGTCTCTGAGCCCATGGCCTTCGCTGGGAAACATAGAGCACCTCTCCATTCTCATCAATGGATTTGAACTTGGTAGGCATAGGTTGGGACTCCAAGCTTGCAACAGACTTAAACTGACAATTCTTTTTCTTCTCCCTACAATGTGGACATTACTCTGCTAACATTGCATTAGCTTCATTTTTCTTTTTCCTTGCCTGCATTGTGTCTAACTGATTAGTGACATCATTAATGATGTCTTTCTTGAAATCTGACAATAGATTGGATAGCTCCATTTTGGACACACCCGTGCCATTGGACTTGTGAGGCAAGGCTCTCAAGCCTCTTCCTTTCTTAATAGTAGCTCTATAATAGTTTAGACATATACTCTTTATGTCATCCCAAGTCTTCTAGGTAATGTTCCCCCCTGCCATTAGGTCAAGGGTCTCTATGCTTCCATCATTCACTCCTCTCAAAAACAAATGCTTTTGAGATTCTTCATTCAGCTCATGTTGTGTGTTACACTACAGGCTAAACATGAACCTGGAGACATAGTCTTCCAAGGTTTCATCTTCCTTTTGTGACATTTCAAATATGTCATCTCCTTTTAAGTCCCCTCCTTTGCAGTAATCTTTGTATTTATCAAGAAACATGCTGCACATTGCATTCCAATTTACTACAACATCAACACCCAAACTCATAAACCATCTTAGCACAACCTCCTTTAAAGTGGAAGGAAACAATTTGAGCTTATGGCCATCAGTGGTGTAGTCATAGCTTCGGTAGAGGACATCAAACTAAAAGAGGAAAGTCTCTGGATCCTCCGTGATGAGTCCATAGAATTTAGGAAGTGCAGCTACAGGAATGTTCTTCAAATTTTGGTTACCTTGCTGAGGAGGAATAGGAAAAGGGAAGGCAGGATGAGCCATTACGTTATCTAGATATTCTGGGTAAGCAAAGAGGGCATTTAAATAGTAAGACTCTTCAGATGATGGTGGTGAAGGCAATTGATCATAGGCATCAACAAACACATTCTAAAATGGTTCTTATTCTTGTGGGTTCTCTAATTGGGGTTCCTCAAGCATTGGATTGAAAACCTCAAATGGTTCTTACTGATTAAGGTTAGGTAGGAATCACACAAGATGATCCCTACGTCTATGCATGCAAAATTATGCAGAATGCAAACTAACTTAATGACTTCTGGGTCGAACTAAATTGACACCATCCCCGACAACAGTGCCAAAAATGACTAGTCAGAATAATATTCTAGGAACTCCAAGGATTGGACATCCTTTGACAGTGATTCATAGCTTAAAATCATCACATATATACTTAGAACATCATGCTAGACTTCATTAACTGTATCAATCCAGGAACGTGAACTTGAGATGATGGCTATAAGGTTTATGCTTTAGTTCTCTTCAAGAGTCATCACTACTAAAGTAAAAGCTATTGGTATAGGAGATTTATACTTAGAAACTAAAACTACAAATTAAATCTCAACTTGAAGGAAAAACTTAACAGCAAATAGATAATTCTTCAAAAGTAAACCTATGCTGTAGGAAACAGTCAGTGGTTTTGCTACTAGTGGCTGCAGGAGCAATAGTGCTTAACAACTTCAAAGAAACTTAACTAAATTTTGCTTAAACATGAATAGGGGATTCACCTCCCATGTGGGTCCCCACGGAAGTATGAATGAATTACAACTCAGAGATTGAAATATGGAACTATCATATATTCATTTAACAAAACATAGATACAATATAGGATATCAAAGTATTTCACTTTGTTGCTGGATTACAGTATGAATTCCTCAAAAACATCTAACTAGCCTAGAATCATAAGTTCCAACTTATTTAAAAGCAACTAAGTAAAATAGAACACCTACAAACTAGGTCCTTCATTACATAGCATAACAACTTCAGTTACAGGAATGACAACATCATTTATGCAAGAAGATAAGCCATATTTAGTACTTCAAGAATATAGGAACACTTGGTAACTAGATTGACTTGGTTTGAATCAACAACCGCAAAGTTATGGAAGGAGTGGAGCTATGATGAAATTTGAAATAGTTATTCTCCTTAAAAGACCCACTCATCCTTGAGTTCATGCTCCTTGTTGACTTATTCTTCTCCTGTAAAAGGTTAGCATAACATAATCCACAACACAAATCCAAGGCAGAGATTATAATAAGTTTTCCTATTTTAACATAGCCTTGTCACACGGTTGCAAGAGGTCTACCCATTAAAGCTAGAGAAGAAAAATACCAGATTTTATCATAACATTCATTAATCTATATATATATTCAGTCTTGTCCTTAAATTTCAAAAGTATCAAATATACATATGGCTAAAGATTAGAAACATAAAAGTCTATATAATGTTTATGAAAAACCATAAGATATTTAAGTCTGAACTTAGAAAATCATAAACAAAATATCCCATAAACTTGACTCATCAAGGAGGTGGCAATGATTTTGTTAGATTTCGAAAAAGCTTATGACAAGATAGAATGGGGATTTGTTCTAGGTATGCTGAAAGCATTTTGTTTTCCAGATCTCTATTGCAAATGGATAAGTATTTTATTTAAAGATGCTACTACAGTCATTGATTTTAATGGCTCCTTATCTGACCCTATTGTGCTTCAAAGGTCTATAAGGTAGGGATGTCTGATTTCCCCTCTGCTATTTGTAATTACTGCAGATGCTTTGTTTTATACCTTAAGGGCTCAAGAAATACGGCCTCCCTTAAAAGGAATCTCTCTTCCTAATAATGAAGAGTTGCTAAATGTCTAGTTTGCAGATGACACATCTCTTTTCTTAGGTCTCACAGAAGACAACTTTGATAATGCCATTAAGAGGTTAAATCTCTTTTGTCAAGCATCGGGGTCTAAAATATCTGCATCCAAATCCACTGTGTTGGGTTGGTCTCATGAGCCACCTGATTGGCTAGCAAATAAGGGGTGGCAATGGGTAGGGCCCAATCAGATTGTCAGATATTTTGGTATTCCCTTCTCAGTAGAGAACAATCTTAATAATATGTGGGATTGGATATATGACAAAATTAGTAAGAAACATATCAAATGGCAGACCCATTCCCTATCCATTGCCAGAAGGTTCCAAGTTGTACAAAAAGTTCTTTCAACTCATCACATTTATTATGCTTCAACCTAGTTGTTCCTAAGTACTTAGGTGAATATGATTGAGAAGATCCTTTGAGACTTCTTATGGTTGGATGGGAAGGGTAATAAGAAAAGGCATTGTGTTAAATGGGCTTGGTGCTGTCAAGAAAAGAGTTAAGGTGGGTTGGGGTTGAAAGACCTTAAAGCACATGGTTCTTCCCTTGCATCCAAATGGGTGCTGAAAGTTCTTTGGGGTAACGAACCTTGGAAAATCCTCATAAGGAACAATATTGTGAAGTCGGTTATCAAGAAAGGTAAGCAATGGAAGGATGTGCCAGTTTATGATATAGTCTTTGGAGAGTTTAAAATGAGATTGTTCGGGTCCAAAATTTTTCAAGTTTTTTGGAAGGCATGGGTCCAGGTGAGGCAATTCATTCTGGAAAGAGGGGCAATAGGTGGTCCTCCATACTTTCTTGTTAAAGATAGATCTATTTGGTGGGGGCTATACTGCAATGGTAAACCTTTGGCTTTAACCTAGAGTTGTTCTGCAAAGGTATGGAATCTGAAGGGGATCTCTCTGATTTAGGACATCTTGGATGGTGGGCAGCTAGGGGAGTGGGAGAGTATTAAAACCAAATTTAGCATCCTTGACTCTCAGAAGAAGACTTATACACTTATTAAGAAAGAAATCATTACTAATAATACAAGAGAGATTATTGATTAAGAAGCCTTCCTTAATAAGGTTAAATGGTCTGATGGCAGTTTGTTGTCAGAAACTACTACTAAGAGTTTGTATCACTGTATGAAGAATGATTCCTCTCTTATTGCTCGGGTGTCCCAGTGTTGGGGGCAGATTAATCCCTTTTCTAATTGGACCTTTTTTTTTTAGTATTTTTGGAAAGGTAAAGCGGAACCTAAGAAAATCTATTTTAAGTGGTTGCTTTTGATTAAGAAATTGGCTGTTGGGCAGGTGCTTTCTTCTATTGGTCTTGCTCCTGTTTCTTGTAGTTTATGTAATGCTGTTGAGTTTTTTGAGCATTTATTATTTGAGTGTGTCTATGCACATAAGATTTGGTCTATTTTTCTTGGCTCCCCTTGTCTTCAGAATTGCATGTATGTTATCTCTTGGAGTGAAATCCTTGCTGGTTATGTGGAAAGATTTGATTCTAAGCGCAATAATCTTTGGTTTACATTAACAATTGAGATTTTATGGACTCTTTGGAAGTATAGGAATAGAGAAGTCTTTCAAGCTGAGAGAAGGAAACTTACTGAGTTTAATTTTAAACTCACACATTTTAAAATCATGACACAGGTCTTCATGGTTCTCCACATAACAAGGAGTGAATTCATGAGGTTAGTTTAGGAGGGTAGCTTGATGATAAAAAAAGACCAAGTTCAGGCTGCAAACTACATTTCAGAATACCAAAGTTTCCTAGCTCCCACAAAAGTGGAGGACTTGAAAAATATGATCAATGGATGGCAGATCAATAGTGGTTTTTAGGGGGAAGTCCTCATTGACCCCAATCTGGGGGGTACTTAGTCAGGATGGGATACATGGAATAGACAGGAGGAGGATCAGGTTTTTGTGGAGAATCCAGTGGTCCAAACTAATAAGGATAGTCACACTGATGGCTGGGATTAGACTACAACAACACTCTAAGATCCTTTTTTGATTTATATGTAATTGGTCGTATCATGAGTAGACTTATGTTTTAATTTCAGTTGCATAATTTCTAGTTAGAACTATCACTCCCCCAAATTTTGTAATTGTATATGTAATGGGGGTATGAATAATGATGTTGATACTCAAACTCTCTTGCATACTTGTAAATATTATTAAACTATCTTAATAGAAAAAAAAAATATGACTTGGAAGGATGCTTTGATCTTGTGATGGAACAAGATCATGTTAGATAGAAAAAAAATGGATAAGGGAATCATTATAAGATTATATGAACATGGGATGTTGATTAGAGATTGGATAAAATTGGATGTTCTTGGTATTTTGAGCTTAAAACATTTTGAGACTTATTTCTTTATACTTTGGAACATGGGGTATGAGTTTGGATGTACATGGTGGATTCTTTGAAGGATTTAATGCTTGGGAATAATAGGAATGGAATTTGAATGAGGCTCACTTGAGTAGGTTTTTTGAGGACTAGAGCATATGGTGACATTGGATCTAGGATTACTGAATTGTAAAAATAACTTGTAAAAAGGAATTTATTAGCTTGGATTTGTATTGTGGATCATTAGGTAGAATCTTTGGTGGATATTTTATGGATGAAGGAATACTGGGTGATATGGAGGTTACTTCTGGGCAATTTCTAGACATAGGTAGATGATTCTGATCATGTTTAGAAAAAATGTCTTGACATATGCTTGAATCCTCATTAGGTGAATTTTTGGGATATTCTTCAAGAGGAATTTCACCTTGATTTATAATTTCTTGAATTATGTTCTTCAATCTTATGCACTTTGAATTTTTATGTTCTTTAGTCCTATGGTGTTCACAAAATTCATTGTCATTCCACCAAGCTAGTGAAATAGGTATCGATTCATAATGTTTTACTTCTAGAAGTATAATGATGGTGGATTGCACAAGCCTCTTTAAAGTGGACTCAATGGATTCCCCTAAGGGTATGTATTTGTGTTTGGTGCCTAAATATTGTTTGCCATAGGTTTGTTCTTGAGGTGAATATGAGAGTCCATTTGATGTTTATCCTTTTGGGAATGTTTAATTTGTATGTAGGAGTGCAAGAATGAGACTCTACTATGTTTTTAGGATTTTTGAATTTTGGAAATGATAAAAGACAATGAAAGACTGTGATGAGAAATGATATGACTATAGTAACAACTAGGAAGGGAAACATTTTTTTTTGGAAATGTTCAAGGATAATGCAATACTAAATTGACAATAATGACAACTAGGGATGATCCTTTTTTTTTTGAAAAATGTCTAATTCAAATTCAAGGAATAAAATTATGATAATGAATACTAGGGATGATCCTATTTTATTTATTATTTTTTTGGAAAATGACCAAGGCAAATACAAGGAATAAAATGATGACAATGAAAAGTAGTGATGAACAAATAAACCCTAATAAAAAATTAAGATCTTGAGAGCATCACTTTAAGAGCCAAACTAAATGATTGGGAGAAACTCTTTGACCTCCTGGTAGTGATGACAATGACAAGACAATGATTGTGACAAAAAGACAATTCAATATGAGAGTTCAAAGATATTCTAGCAACTAGTATGAAAATATTTAAAAAGGTATATTCTCTAATTTTCAAAAGGTAACCCTAGAGAAAATTTAAAAATCTAGGAAATGTAAGACCTTAAGAAATTTTTGAAATATGTAACAAAAGGTAACCCTAAAAGGATGAACTAATGTAATGATGTGATTTTTATAACAAGGGTAAACATATTTGACAATGATGCAAGATTTTGACCTATGAAAAAGGAATGGTGCAATTTAACCCTAAGATGCAAAACCTAAAGGAGATGCAAATTTTAAAATGCCAACTACAGTGATTATGGTTAGGGTAAATCTATGGAATATGCATGAAAACCTTAATTTAGTCTGATTTTAGCATTGGATTTTTTTAGAAAATAGTGACATTTGATTAGTAGATGCACTACAAAATATAACAACTACAATGAATGGTTTGAGACTAACATGGCTCTAGGTTGTAAATAATTAGTAATTGTATTGAATAAGTCAAGACAGATAGGATTCTAGACTATAAATAGTAGTCTTAATTAGATGCGTCTTAGAATATATTGATTGTGGCTCATAATAGAATACAATTGGTGGTACATAATAGGCTACAATGATTGTAGGATATGTTCAATATAGATCTACATAAGAGGCTTTTGAAACTCTTAAGCAAATGAAATTGGTTAGTGTAATACCAAATTGAATTAAAGCATGAATAGTCAATTGTTGTAATTTTAATAATTCACATTGCCTTAATTGGAAAACAAATTCAATTTTGGGTAAGGAATGTCAAAGTGTTAGAACCAAGACTCTACAATTTTCCTAGGGAAAGAACAAGGAAGTTGGGAGGGAGTTGTTCAATTACCTCAGTTGCCACATATATAGACCTGAATGCATAGAATTGTTGGAGTGACATACAAAATGGATACCATCGATAAATTACCTAAATTATGTGGCAATGATAATTAGAATGAAATTTGTTTTGGTCTTGTTTAATAATTGATTTGAATCCCAATCAACTGTAATAATATGAATAAAAATGTTAAGTGTTTACTCTATCGTCTTTACTGATATAGGTGGTCATAGAAGAAAAAGAGATTAGGTTTGTGTAATATTGAGAAGAGGAAATGATGGGAATCAAGGTGAAGATTGAATAATGAGAGGAAATAAAGAGGTATCCATTCTTTGAGGAATATAGATTATGAAATAATATAAAGGAGAAAGAGTAGAGAGGTTATTTGGTGGTGGAGCCTAGTTAAAAGTAGGTTGAATCCCATGAAGGAGAAGTGAAGAAGAAGAATTTGGTAGAGGAGGACAAAACATGGTGGTTGTATAGGGATTTCATAGAGGAAGATTAGAGTGTGAAAAGAGCTATGGGGAAAAAATGAAGATTGTTTATTGTTACAACCTATGTGTTTATTTGTAAGCAAAGAGTATCTACATGTGTTTTGATGGTTTGAGTTTGGAATTTGAATGAGGAGAAAGTATGTATTGCATTAAATGGAATAAAAGTTGGTGTTCTTGAGTGCATAAGTAGAGAACCAAATGTGAGGCAATTTGTGTTAGGAATTATGGGTGGAGGTGAAGTGGTTGAGTTGTCTCAAGGGTTCAAGAGAATTTTTGTAGGTGTGTGGAAGTCTTGAGAAATTGAGAGATGAGGGGGACAAGCTATGAAATGAGATTAAAGTAGTGAGAGTATAAGAGGAGTTTGAGAGATGGTGTAGGTTTGGATAAGTCCTATAATGGCATGAGTTATAAAGATTCAAATTCACTGATGAAGAAAATAATAAGGAAGCGAGGGTTTATAATTGGATGGTTTCTGATGATCCCCATGTTGGAAAAGGGGAGAAATAAAAGATGGATAGATGTGTTTGAAAGAGAAACATACAAGATAAGGAAATAAGTCTTGGAGGAGATAAGGAAAGAGATAAGAAAAGAGAAAGAAATGAAAGCAACTCACACACAAAAAAAGGAGAAAAGAGATGAGGAAATAGTTGTGGAAGAACATTTGTTGGTGAATAAATGTCTTTTGGAGGATGTAAATGTAGCATATGATCATGAGATTAATGTAGTTCATAACATAGAGGTTTTCATTGAGATAGATCAAGAGCATAATGAGGATGGTGCATTATTTACAACAAGTGAAGATGTTGTAATAGAAGAAGTGACTAAAGAGGGCAATGCATCATTTGAAGAGGAGATTAGAAAGATTGAAGGATTGAGAGAGAAAGAAGATGTGTTATCTGAAGAGGTTGCAGTAATGGAAAAAGATGTTAAAAGAGACATTACAACCATTGAGGTGCAAGTTGAGATATTTGACACATGGAGTTGTCCAATTGTGGATTAGTGTTTGAAGGTTGCATGTGTGCGTGTGGAGGTAGTAGAGGATATTTCAAGTGGAATTAAATGGAGGTGGTTAGGTAATAGTGGATTGAAATCCACAACGGAGAGAAATAGTAGAGAGGTTATTTGGTTGTGGAGGCCAGTTAATAGTGGGTTGAATCGAATGAAGGAGAAGTAAAGAAGAATACTTTGGTAGAGGAGGACGATACATGGTGGATGTATATCCACAAGAGGAGAAAAGAGTGGTGAGCGTAGTTGTGAGTAGAGGGTGATGGTTATTCTGATGAGATGTTGGAAGAGAAGGAAAAATAAGATATTTCACCTTCTCAACACGTGGTCATGGATTTTTCTATGAGTTGTGAACAACTTGAAAGGCTAGTTAAACTACCTAACTCCATTTTGTGAGTTCTACTCACAAATTTTTTCCTACCCAACATGTCTGATGTAGGAGCATCTCAGGTACATAATGATCAACATCAACCAAAAAAATAATTATTCCATTATTTTTTTCAATTTTTGTCTTTCATTTTTGCATTGTTAAGGTTTTTCTCTAGCTCTTGTCAGTAAACCATCATCACTTCTTTTGCCAAAATGTGACCTTGAAATAGTATAAGGGCCTCCATTGAAGCATAGTGGATAAAGGAATTTTGTCTAATATTGTGATTGCAATTGCCTTGGAAATCTTGAATGAAAATTATGCTCGAACTAGATTAGTTGAAGAGGTTTTAGAAACCTTTAAGCAAATACAATTGGCAGTGTAATAGGCTACAATGATTAAAGGATATGTTTAATATAGATTTTCTAAAGAGGCTTTTGAAACTCTCAAGAAAATGAAATTGGCATGTGTAATGCCAAATTTCACAGCCTTTCCAGTGTATTTTGTGCATGTGCTAAAACATGAGCTTTGAATTAGAGCAAGAATAATCAACTATTGTAATTTTAACAACTCACATTACCATTTAACAATGCAAGAGTTTCATAGATGGATTTGGAGATAAGGATTTTTAATTTTAGGTAAGGAATACTAACATGTTAGAACTAAAACTCTTCAAGTTTTTGTAGGGAACGCACAAGGAAGTTGGGAGGGAGCTATTTGATTACCTTGGTTTCCATGTATACAAACTTGGATGCATAGAATTGTTGAAGTGATATACAAAATGGATACCATTAATAAATGATTTGAATTACGTGGTTGTGATAATTAGAATGAAATTGGTTTAGGTGGTCTTTAATAATAGATTTGAAGCCTAATCAACTGTAATCATGAGAATAAAAATGTTAAGTGTTTACTCTTCCTTCTTTACTAATATAGAAGGTCATAGAAGACAAAGGGATTGTGGCTGTGTAAGACTAAGAAGAGGAAATGATGGGAATCAAGATGCAGATTGAACAATGAAAGGAAATGAAGAGGCATCCATTCTTTGGAGATGTAGACACCTAAAATTGTCCATCCACTCTAATATTAATTTTTATTAATATTTTCCCTTAACATTATAGTTAATTTTTATTAATTAACTATATTGTTATATTCCTCTGTTTATTTAATTAAATTTATTTTAATTAAATAAATTTATTTTCCCTTTGTATTTAAATTTTATTTAAATACTTTAATATATTGAATTCAATTTAATATATTATCCCTCCATTTCCCTTTATAAAATAAATTTTATTTATTTTATTCCTCCACTAGCATAAAGTTCTTTTAAATTATGATTAAATTAAATTTATTTTAATTTAATTCCTTTTCTCTTTTTTCTATGCTTAGCTTTTTCTAATATTCTTTTAATCTTGATTAAAATGTGGATTACCTCTAAACATGTGCACAATCACGTTTTCCAAGGTGGCCTCCTCCCCATTTTTTTTCTCCACCAATCATTTTTAAATTTTTCTTTCCCTCTAAAAATAAAGTTTGACTTTTGTCACTTCACCTTTTCAAACCCTACCTAACATCCTTTTGCCTCTTAATCCTAGCCATTCATTTCTTTTTGCCTCTTCATCTTAGCCACTCCTCTTTTGCCTCTTAATATTGGTCATTCATTACTTTGCCTCTTAATCTCCACCATCTAATTCTTTTCATTTTCTATAAAAGGAGGCCCCACTCCTCATTTTAGGTCTAGGTTCTTTTTCTTCTTAATCTCTTAGCTCTTGCATCTTCTAGCATTCTTACTCATTCTAGTTCTTTTCTTTATTGCATTCTAATCTTGTTTATAATCTAGATCTTGTTGCATCTTTAGCATAGTTTCTTAATCTTGTTGCATTCATCTTAAATCTTAATCTTGTTGCATTATCATTATTATAGTCTTGAATCAATCTTAATCTTTATCATTTGTGAAGCTTGTGAGTTCCTCATACTTGTTCTTAATCCTTTCACCATCATTTAACTTACATCCCATATTTAGATTTTATTTCATTTGTGTTGGGAGAGCATACCCACAATAATCTTGATGACCAAATCAAACAAGGTTATTGGGTGCCCTTGTTTTAGCTCACTGAGGTTGTAGTGAAAATTACTTATTTTGTTGCATTTGAAATTACTAACATCTAATGTGATTGTTTGGTGTTTTGGTGTTTTGTAATTGCAGAAAATAGGTCCATATTTTTATTTCATACAAGAGAATATAGATTATGAAATGATATAAAGGAGTTGAATGGAAGATCACATGGGAGGAGGGATTCTCATGGGATACATAGGGAATGTGTAGTGGTGGATTAGAGTGTGAAAAGGGCTATGAGAAGTGAAGAATGTTTATTTTGTGTAGAAGAGTTTGGTGTGAATGTAATTTTTTTTTAATAACCTATGTGTTTATTTGTGAGTAGGGAGTATCCACATGTGTTTTGATGGTTTGAATTTGCAATTTGAATGATGAGGAAGTATGTCTTGCATTAGCATCCTACCTCCATCCCTAGGCATACTTGGGCAAATTATTTTTAAATTATTCTTTGAAACAATACTCAGAATCACATTGTCTCAAAGAGAGACAAAATGTACTAAAATTGTCTCAACTCCTAATAGCAACACTTTTACTAATTTTCTTCTTAATTAATTAATTTTTTTAATTATTTAATTAAGATAACTTTATTATTCTAATTTTAATTCAAATTCTAAATTTCACTCCATCTCACTTATAGTCAAATAATTTTTAATTAAATAGTTCTAATATCTTCTAAAATTAATTAAATTAACTTATATTTATTGTTTAATTATTTATGTCTTTTTCCTATTTTCCCATTAACTAAGTAATTTTAATTATTTAATTAAATCTATTCTTTTAGTCTTATATAAAAAATATTTATTTTAAGTATTTAATTAGTTAATTATCTTCTATAATTAGATGACTTCTGTAATTTAATGATTTTTTTTAATAAAAAGCTAGTTTTAAAAACAAATAAAATCTTTATTTGATTTACTACTCTCTCGTGCATGATTAAATAATTATTTAATTATCTAATGCTAATTAAGTCTTCTACTTACACCTCTTCAATAGTCAATCACTCTTAGTTCAACTAATCAATCAATTCTAGCAATCTTCATCATAAAATTAGTCAATTACCTTTTACTTTCTTTAACTCTTCAATTCACTCAATCTTTCTAAAGAAGGATACTAGTTCTACCTTGTTATCATCACTATCAAGTTGTCTCATCGAATCTTAACAATCTGTTATCTATTGTCATCTTTTAATTTGAATTGTCAATTGAAATCCTAAAATCTATATAATTAGCCACAATTTCTCATCTTTCCTAACCACAATCTTCAAATATTTGTGCAATCATAGTAAATTGGTGCTACAAATTTGAGAGCCAACATGGAATACAAAGAAGAGAAGAACAATAGAGATGTCATTTGGCTTGAGTGCAATTTATTTTACATTTGTTGAAAGACTAGAAATCCACATAAGATTGAATTCCAAAATAAATGCATAAATTACATAGTCAAAAATTTGAAATTTGCATTAGTTCATAAATTACACCATTTTCTCATAAAAGAGATATTAATCTTTATCAATAACATTTTCAACCTACTTGTTGTGTGTGTGAAAATTATACCTGATCTGTAGACACAACACTCAATAAAACATTAGAGGTTAGTGATAATCAAAATCGTGCAAAATTGAAAGCTATCTAACCAAGCGATTTACTGCCTTCTAATAGGTGCGAGATTAATGTTCTCAGATTGTAATCGAGATCAGTGACCTAGACGACACCTAAATGAAGGATTTGAATGCAATTCTAGATATGGAATAAATGCAATTAATCTATATTTTTGATATTTTTTATTCAATAAGAATGATAAAAACTGATATGATATGAATGCTATTGAAAATTGATATGCTATGAATCTAACAATGATATGTAATATGAATGCAAAAATAAGATTGATCTCACAAAGATGTCGATTCGCAAGAGCTTTGATTCTTCAATTCCAATTCTCCAGCGTGATTGTGCAAAATATGAGATGATTTGTGAAGAGCTAAAGCCTTAATTTATAGAAATCCAGGGCTTTGGAGGTGCATGAATAAAAGCCATAAATCACTCAAATTAACTCATCTTGATTTTTGAGTTATCTGATCATAAAAGATAGTTAATTCTCAAAATTATGCAAAAACAGCTTTTTAACTCAAATTAGAGTTTAGATCAGCTTTTTGAACTCCAAAAGGATGTTGAGTTCCAAAAAGTCAATAACTTGCATTGATTTTCTGATTTGGAGTTTAACTGTTTCTTTTGAATATGCATAATAATTAAGAATTAAATAAATAAATAAAGTGATTTATCCTCAACTCAACTGATTTTTGAAAATAAATAATTAATTTATGGGTTAATTAACTATTTATTCAAACTTTTATTAAAAATTATACTATTAAATAATGACAACATGCTTTAATTAATTAAATAAGAATTTAATCAATTAAAGATAGGAATTTTGATTTATTGTCAAAATTAAATAATACAATTAATAATAGATAGAATTAAATTTAATTACATAATTAAGTGGCAAATATTAAATCTAATTAATTAAATATGAAAATATTCAATTAATCAAACTTAGGATAAATGTGATTTATCGCCAAATAATCATTAAATTAAAGATAATTAAGATAATTAGGAATATTACTAGGAATATTCCCCGATGCAAAATTTAAGATAATCAATTATGATTCGATGATGTTTAGATGTGCCTTAGATTAGGACTTTGATGTCGATTTCGTTCGAATTTGTCGATGTAGGAGGTTAATGAACTTATAGCCCATTTTTGGGGTATTACATTTTGCCCCTCTTTGAATTACTGTGTGAAGCGCAGTGGTTCAAAGATAGTCTGTGTTTGATAGAGATATGAAACTGATGTTTGAGATTGATAATTGATATGAGATAGAAGCTGATTGATATTGAATTGAGATGGAGATAATAGGTCTTGAATGACCAAAGATAATGTTCACTGTAGAAGCAAATGAACCTATTATTGCGAAAAAGTGTCAAAATGCTTGATTCTAAACCTTAGGATTGATAAGAAGTGAGTGACCCGTTCTAGACTCGATTGTCTTAGCAGAACTAGCAGGTATCACATCCGAATCCTTTAGTTGCCGAAGAACCAAGGAAATAACACTATGATCTGATGGTTGCAAAAACTGATACAGATTACAAGATTAAGAGAATACCAGATTGATATGGATCGATGAATCTGATATGCCCCAAGTGATGATAGATTTGCCCCGAGCGATGAGGACTTTTGATGAATCAGTGACTAGACGTGATTGTTTGTCTTGATCACTGATGAAAGATATTGATAGACTTGATCGATAGAATTTGATTTACAAACTTTGAATGATGTGCAATACCATGCCCCCTTCGGGATTAAAATTGAAATCTGACAAGAAAAGTCAGCGTTGATAGTTTAGAAGCATGTTAATTGATCTGAGAAGTGGTTATTTACATCCGAGAATGCATTCTGCATCATTGGAAGGTCCCAAAAGACCAAGTTTGACTAGGTTTGACCATGAGTTGACCATGGTTGACCAAGTTGAAATTTTGATAGTTTGATGTAAGATAATCAGTTAAGTTGAATACTAGATTTCTGTGATGATTGAAGTTCGAATATGCAAGTAGTTAATAATATGAATGATCTCAGATTTGAATTTTGATCCCGAAAAAGGATTCTACTTGCTATTTCATTGGAGGAACCTTCGTGTGAGATTCAGCTCTTGTTAGACTTGAAGATGCGATTTGAAAAAGCATTTAAGCATTGAAGTTCGTTTAATCATTGTGAGATCATGTAAACATGCAAAATGCAATGAGACATGCAAAATGAAATGCAACCTAAGACCTAGGACCTAGTCACTGATCATGTGTCGATTTGTTATCATCATTGAACTTTTAGGTAACCGGATAAATCAATACAATGCCCACTAGCCATGAAACCATAGACATATGAATATCGATTTGTATGCGCAAGAATCAATACAACACCCACTGGACAACAACCATGGATATATGAATATTGACTTTATTTTCAAAATGTTGGATTAAATATAAGCATCAAGGCACAAATGCCAGGATGACCTGAATATCATGTCCATTTTGATATAGCAATTTGTACAAGCATCAAAACATAAACGTCGTGATGACCTGAATACGCCTTGCATTGCAAACACATCAAACAGTCAAGAGATCATTCTAAATCCAATGTGAATTACCCGTAGTGACCCTTTATCGTTCACATCCTTAGGCAAGATTGCGTTCCACAGTAGGAGAAAGAACTTACTCAAAAAGACAATAGTTAGATCAAACTTCCTTGAATTTTTTGGGTATCAATGGTCGAGGTACGCATGGCCATCCAATTCGAGATAGAGGCTCTTACAGTCGGACACCATTTCAATCCAAAATTTCCAAAGCTGTTAGATTTTCACATACAAGCAGAAGACAAAGAAAAGATTATGCCCCCAGTCATCACTCTCTAAATCCTGTAAAGGACATCATTGAAGAGCTCGAAGGGACATAATATGCAAAAATCTCAATGCGAATCAGTAAGCATACAAGGAGATAAAAGCATGAAAAGCATAGATTGTTTTCAGTTGAGTTTTGATGTTTGATTGTTGTTGATGCAAAATCCTTTCTGGAGACGAGACTGACCGACTGACTCAACTTGAAGCTTCAAAGGACTCTGAGTGGATATGACACGTCTAAGATACATGGGAGACCATAGGATATGACATTGATTGCCCCCAAGTGTGAACATTGATAGGATGCAAACGCTTGAGCTGGTTGGTGTACAGGCCGACTTATTGAAAACTGGAAATGCAGGAACAAACCGGGAGATATGTACAAACTAAAGCAAGACTGAAAGCTGGGAAAGACCAAGATTGTGCTGATAGATGGAGCATTTTGGAACAAGTGGTGCCCGTTTGCCGAGTTTTCACCATCTTGGTAGAGATTCTATTTTTGCTACCGAGGTGCCTGTTTCCAGGTTTTCACCAAGGCACTTTTTTTTTCTTTTTTCATTTTTTTTTCTTTTTTTTTTTTTTCATTTTTTTTTTGTACTTTTGATATTTTTTAATTTTTTTTGTGAATCATCAAGGTGCCTATTGCTAGGTTTTCACCAAGATGTTCATTTTTTCAGGACTTTTTTTGATTTTTAAGATTTTTTTCAGGACATTTACCAAGCACTGAATGCCTTAGGCGTAGAATTTCTTTAGATGGAGAACGTTGATTGGTTCTCGGAGCTGTTCTCCTTCAGTTGTTGAGAGTTGATAGGCACCAGAGCCAAAAGTAGCAGTGATTACAAAGGGACCCAGCCAGTTGGGTTCGAACTTTCCCTTGCATTCTCGATGGGATTGATTTCTAGGATTTTCTCTCAACACTAGATCACCAACCTGAAATTCTCTGTCTGACTTTCTTGTTGTAGCCTCTAGACATTCTTTTCTGATACACTCTGAGATGATCATACGCTGCTTGTCTGCGCTCATCTAGTAGTTCAAGTTCTTGTAACCTCGACACTCTGTAGTCTTCATCAGTGACAAGTCCATGCATTTTGATTCTGAGTGATGAGATTTCAACCTCAATAGGCAATACCGCTTCAGACCCATAAACTAAAGCGAAAGGTGTAGCCCCTGTAGGTGTTCTGATACTAGTTCTGTAGGCCCATTCTGATACTTGTTCTGATACTGGTTCTGATACTGGTTCTGATACTAATTTTGATAATTGTTCTGATACTGGTTCTGATACTGATTCTGATATTGATTCTGATAATTGTTCTGATACTTGGTATATTTGATAGCATCTTTTTCCATTTGCAAACTCCCAAGCAAGATCATATCATGCAGTCCCAATGTCTAGCAATGTGGAGAACAAGAGGGATTAGCAAGCTGGTGAAAGAGATGGAAGACAAGAGAATGAAGGAGAATGAATGGAAGAAATCCTCAAGGGAAAACTCCTCAAAAATACTCAAGCTAGGGAAAAATCATCATGTAAAGCGCATTTAGACAAGTAATGAAAGGCTAGCATAGGATAAGTCACAAAAGCGTGATGCAAGAGCAGGAAAGGATGCAATCCAAAGGAGTAGACATGTCAAGAGGCTTCATAGCACCGTGTTTTACTCTTTCTTTTTTTTTTTTTTATATTAGATCAAGACCAAAGGGGAAAAGGATAGCGATAGGTCAAAATGAATGGAGGAAGATGGATATGAAGGCTAAACATGGAAGGAATGAAAGCAAGATCATCGTAAGATAGCTCACAAAATAGTCAAATTTTCGTGTATAGATCAACATTGTCAAGATCAAAGAGAGAAGATGGAATGGATGAAATATGTAGAAGAACTACACATAATGCCTGATTGTCAGGTTTTCATCATGGTACTTATCCAAGGCACCACAAGGGAGTGGTTTTCACCATAGGATGAATTTATTTCTCTTTACTTTTGCTACCAAGGCACCTGTTTCCAAGTTTTCACCAAGGCACATTTTTAATTTTTAATTTTTTTTTATTTTTTTTCATTTCTGGAAGAAGGCAAGCTTTTTATGTAATGCTCCTTGAAAGGATAAACCATGATATGCCAAAGATTCAAAATGATATGCTCAAAGATGCTGATAGGGAAAGGGAGATGGAAGAGAAAAATGGAGGATAAGGTTTTATGTAAAGCGAGTGAGGTTGGAAGATAGGAGAAATAGGCAAATGAGGAAAAATGATAGAAGGTAAAAGGATAATGCATGGAAGGATTGTAAAAGGGTAGGTGGAAAAGAAGGCAAGATCAACGTCAACACATACCTTGAAGGGTGGTGAGAGGATGGAGGAATCTTGAATGAAGGAATACGTGAAGGAATATGGCGAATGGATAGCAGAGGTTGTGGTTTAGGCACATGGAATGGAAGAATATTTTTGGAGGGAGATGAAGTGGAAGCCTTTGGAAGCTTGAATGTCAATTTCACTTTTTGTTCAACACCAGACTCTTTCAAGAGAGACTTTGGAATCCATATAGTCGTAGGCTTTTTATTTCCTTTTGATGATTTAGAGATAATATCTTCAATGATGGATTTTGGAACCCATACTTGTCTTGTAGTTTTTTTTTTAGATATCTCTTTTGACTTTATGCTTCCATGTCTATGAAAGGAGACATGGTGATATTCTTTTTTTGATGGATTCTTGTATTGCTTCTTTTTCTTGTATTGAACATTCAAGTTACTTCCAAAAGACTTGGGATTTGTGGAAGAAGGAGGATATGACTGGTTTAGATGGGTGGGTGGATGAAATGGATTCAAGGGTATGAATCTATGTTGATCTTGAGGAAAGATAGGAGATGGAGGTATGTAAGGACCCAAGATGGATGGAAAATTAGGAGAGTTAGGAGGGGAAAGTGAAGGGACATAAGGACCCAAGATGGAAGGAAGGCGTGAAGCCCTTTGGTAGTGGTGGAAGAGGTCCAAGGATGGAAGTGGAAGATGCAAAAGGATAATCAATAAGTTCATCAGCATCTATATGACAACCAAGGATATCAGCATCTTTAGAGTGAGAATTAGAATTATCAATAGGATCCTGGACATCTTGAATAAGAGAATTTTCTTTGATAGGATCATTCAAAGTTTGCGAAGACTTAGGAAGAGTAGAAAGTGGAAGTGAACATGGAGTGGTAGAACAAGAAGATGAAAGACTTTGATCTTGACAAGGATCTTCGGATAGCATAAGCGCATAATTTTTCTCTTGTTTTTCAATAGGCTTAACATTGGAAGGAACACTATTTTTACCAACCTTAATGGAAGTATCATCTTTGGAAAGCGCAAGCGTAGTAAGGTTATTTTGATTGTCAATAAGCTCAATAGTGTAAGTAGTAGCCTGATCTTGCTTAGGTGAAGACTTAAGACATGGTGGAATGCATGAAAAAGGGGGTACAGGATCAAAAGAACCCTGAGGTGGATAAGAGACATCAGAAAAAGGAGTGGATGACATGGAGGCTTCTTGA
Source organism: Chamaecyparis obtusa (assembly GCA_027943335.1). Lineage (NCBI taxonomy): Eukaryota > Viridiplantae > Streptophyta > Pinopsida > Cupressales > Cupressaceae > Chamaecyparis > Chamaecyparis obtusa. The sequence goes on from BSBK01000163.1 coordinate 55,236, forward strand.
TCTTGATCTATCCTTATGTTCTTTTCTTTATCATTTTTAGAGTCCTCTTGACATGGAGCCACTTCTAAGGACAAGGAAGCATGTTGGGATTGTATGGATGATTTTGGAAGAGATGGTGAAGGACTAGCTGAAGTAGGGATTATAGCATATGAAGGCTTAGGCTCTTTAGATTTATCATTATTGAAAGTCTTTGCAGCCAAGTGAAGGTTAGCTTGAGTTTCTTTAAGAGGTAGCCCTGGAGGATAACTATAGGGAACCACATGAAAAGTATTAGGGCTTGTGTCAGATGAAGGTTCTGTGAAAGATGTGAAAGACTCAGAAGCTTTAGGAAATGTACGAGTATTGGAGGAAGTAGGGGATGGAAGGGAACCATCACAAGACAAAGGTCCAACATTAACATGATCTTGCTTGAGAGTGTAATCTTTATTTTCAGCCTGAGAGTTCTTAGAGGAGAGATCCTTATAGTATGCATGTTTATAATCAGCGTGGTAAACTCTCTCTTCCTCAAGTGAAACAGATGGATCATCTGGGTATTGTGCATAGAAATCATCAAAGTCTCTTTGATAATCAGAATCATATGGATCACTCTCCTGATCTATCCAATGTGATGGCCCATTTTTAGTAAGTAGGAATGAACGATGAGGAGGACTCTTAGGAATAGAGGTGTCATAGGTATCATTACATTATCTGTTGTCATAGTCATCATAGTCTTCAAAGCTAGATGTGTCACTCTCCGTGGAAGAGGTATCATATTGCTCAATTTTTTTTCGGGGGCATGGTGACATGTACAAATCTTTATCAAATGGAAAAGAGTATAAAGATTCCATGGAGAACTTTTTAGATTCCTTCTCTTTCTCAAGTTTGTCAAGCTGGACTTGCATAGCTTGTAGCTGCTTCATCATAGCGGCAATCAGAATTTCTTGCTCTTGTTTACTGATTTTTTGAGACATGTGTATGGATTCTCAATAGCTACTACTCTGTTGTTGACACAATGATATTTTTGACAGATTCTGGAACTAGGCTGGAAACATTGGATATCTTGCAATTTGACAATTTCTGACAACTCTCTCAAATTTTTCCAAACGACACTCTGCAGACTCGTATGACACTGGGTAGTCTATGAAATGACAGTTGCTAAACTCATACGACAGTTGAGTAGCAATGAAATGACAGTTGACAAAACTCATACGATAATTGCTAACAGGGCTTTGACTTTCTTGAATTTGCTGGTTTGAAAACTCGTACGACACTGGGTACTCAATCATACGACAGATGGGCAATATTGAAATGACACTTGACAAAACTCATACGACTTTTGACTTTTTGAAATGACTTTTGACTCCAGAAAGATTTTACGTCAATTTTTGCAAAATGTAAGGTCTTCAGTTTTGGATTGTTTGCAAATTGTATTGTCCAGATTTTGAAGATTATACCAGATTTGATCATTTTTAATAGCCAAGTAGATAAACAAGCACACAGAACAGCAAGCAAGTGATTCCAAGCATGTCTGAAAACAATGAACAAGGGCAAAAGCAACCTTGCACATGAACAATCAAGTGACCAAATTGTGCTAATCCCTGAGAGTACTAATTGTGTATGTTTTGAAAAGTTTTGCAATAACACACATATACCTGAGAATGAAAAATTGGCCTCTCTAGGGTTTTTAGTAATGGTTTGACTCTGCAAATTTTATGATTCAAAGGGGTGAACTCCAATCCCGGCGCACCAGGGTTTTGACACAGTCTGAGAACTTAATCTTCAAGAGCTGCTAGGGAGATCTGACAACCCAACAATGAACCATACTCGTGGAGATTTCTTCCACAAGGACATTTATATAGCGGTTGTCACTACCATGGCGAAAATGGCTATTACCGCTTGAGGTTCCGTCAACGCAGTTTGCCCTGTGAAGGGATTGTCCGCTACGGTTAACCCTCTCTAAAGATGACTCACAATAGTATACCACAAGGGGACTTGGCTCCAGATTCAAGGTTTTGACACCTCTTCACTTTTAACCCAAACAAAGCAAGCAGATTAATCCAACACGCTAAGACAAAGTTTTGTTCCACCAAGGTCTGTGATATCAACTCCACATGATCTATCAACCTCTCCGGGGAGAGAATGTATCAATCAATAAGAGAAGATGCACTAACCAATTTTGATTCACCAAAGCTCGTGATATCAACCCCACGTGATCTATCAACCTCTCCGGAGAGAGAATGTGTCGATCAATAAGAGAAGACTCACTAACTAAGTTGAATGTGAAATGCACTAAGTATCCTCCCTACCTACAAGGATTCTATCGTCAAGAAGGATTTCGCTAGGAATCCAATCTCTCAAGAATCACAAATAGTGTTCATAGGGCCTAATTACTATGTGAGCACAGATGTATGTTTCGAAAGCAAATCTACTAAAAGCATCCAAAAAGTAGAAAGAGGAACACTTAACGTTTAAAGCGAATATGAGATGAGTCCACAAGGTGGAACACTTAACACCTCACACAAGCTAAAAATGAGTCCACAACTTAGAAAACAAGGGAGTTCCTAAAAGCACAAAAGGGTTGCCAAGTGGAACATTTAACACTTCTGTCCTGTTGACCCCTCCCCTTTATGGCGCTGAGATTGCAACCACGGGGCGGAAATGAGGGGCCGGCGGATTAGCGAGTCCAATAACCCAAGATAGCAATCAAGATCAATCACAAGTATTCTAAGACTACTTAATGAATCCTTAAGGGTTCACAACCTAGTATCAATTATGCAAGTGTGTAGAAATAGATCAAAAGCATGAAAAGATGCACACAAGCTTGACACATAAGAGATTTATTTTAAGTCCCAAATCAAAATATTATTAGATGAAGGAGAATACCTGGGATCCTTGCAACGCGCTTAGTATATTTTACTTGATTTTTAGCAATTTTTGTTGAGCTTTTCCATGCAAGCAAGTGACGAACTCTCCAACAAGCAAACAAGCAAACAAGATATGTAAAATATATTCAACTTATGAAAACCATAGGATTAGCTCTAAAAATCAATTATTATCAGTAATAATAACCAGCAATCAACCCAAATGACAACTCATATCATTCATTGAACCATGTAAAAAAATAAGTGCATACCCATCACAAAATTTTATTTTTTTTGCTGCATTTGACCTAGTCAACAAGATCTAATTTTTTTGATATGATTTTGGCCACAAAAATAGAAATTCAGAATAGAGACCCCTGCTAAAAAATAGAGAGCTTTCCAAAAATGCAAAAATTTTAGAAAAATCTCTTCATTTGTGCCCTAGAGACCCATTTTATCAAAACAGACTAGTTTTTGTAAATTGACTATTTGAGCTATTATATCGTATCCAAATTTAAAACACAAAGAATGGAACCCATGTAGAATTTAAAGAGCTTTCCGAAAATATAATTTTTTTTGAAAAATATTCTGATTTGCGTCAGATATTAATTTTTTCCGGAATTTCAAGAAAAAATTATTAAAAATTCAAAACATCTCAAAAAATTCTAAATTTTTTACTGTAGCTTCCATGACATGTCACCAACTTGCAAAAACAATTTCAGACCAAAATTCCAAGCCGTTTGGGAGATAAAATTAAATCTTTGAAACTTTGGGGTTTTAGCTCCCAAAAAAATCAAAACCAGCATGCAAAGGTGGGTTGCCCCACGGTGGGTGCCAAAAATGTGTGTGTGAAAATTATACCTGATCTGTAGACACAACACTCAATAAAACATTAGAGGTTAGTGTTAATCAAAATCGTGCAAAATTGAAAGCTATCTAACCAAGCGATTTACTGCCTTCTAATAAGTGCGAGATTAATGTTCTCAGATTGTAATCGAGATCAGTGACCTAGACGACACCTAAATGAAGGATTTGAATGCAATTCTAGATATGGAATAAATGCAATTAATCTATATTTTTGATATTTTTTATGCAATAAGAATGATAAAAACTGATATGATATGAATGCTATTGAAAACTGATATGCTATGAATCTAACAATGATATGTAATATGAATGCAAAAATAAGATTGATCTCACAAAGATGTCGATTCGCAAGAGCTTTGATTCTTCAATTCCAATTCTCCAGCGTGATTGTGCAAAATATGAGATGATTTGTGAAGAGCTAAAGCCTTAATTTATAGAAATCCAGGGCTTTGGAGGTGCATGAATAAAAGCCATAAATCACTCAAATTAACTCATCTTGATTTTTGAGTTATCTGATCATAAAAGATAGTTAATTCTCAAAATCATGCAAAAATAGCTTTTTAACTCAAATTAGAGTTTAGATCAGCTTTTTGAACTCCAAAAGGATGTTGAGTTCCAAAAAGTCAATAACTTGCATTGATTTTCTGATTTGGAGTTTAACTGTTTCTTTTGAATATGCATAATAATTAAGAATTAAATAAATAAATAAAGTGATTTATCCTCAACTCAACTGATTTTTGAAAATAAATAATTAATTTATGGGTTAATTAACTATTTATTCAAACTTTTATTAAAAATTATACTATTAAATAATGACAACATGCTTTAATTAATTAAATAAGAATTTAATCAATTAAAGATAGGAATTTTGATTTATTGTCAAAATTAAATAATACAATTAATAATAGATAGAATTAAATTTAATTACATAATTAAGTGGCAAATATTAAATCTAATTAATTAAATATGAAAATATTCAATTAATCAAACTTAGGATAAATGTGATTTATCGCCAAATAATCATTAAATTAAAGATAATTAAGATAATTAGGAATATTACTAGGAATATTCCCCGATGCAAAATTTAAGATAATCAATTATGATTCGATGATGTTTAGATGTGCCTTAGATTAGGACTTTGATGTCGATTTCGTTCGAATTTGTCGATGTAGGAGGTTAATGAACTTATAGCCCATTTTTGGGGTATTACACTTGTCAATACATCAAATAACAAAACTAATAAGAGATTTTTCGACCAACTAGTTGATACATAAAATAATAAAACACATGATAGATGCAATGGACAACCAAGAGGTTGAACTCATTAACACATTAATAAGAGATAACATGTTCATTCCTATATTTTGAAGCCTCAAATAATTCTCCATCTGCTATACTCAAGATGAGAATGAGGTCCATACACTTTTTCCACCCAACCATGTAGTTTTTACCTCCCTTGATTCTCAATATGAAAATGTGAGTGCCCGACCTTTCTCAAGGAATCTTGTAACTTGAAATTGGTAGGTTTGATGGATATGGTGAAAAATTGTGACATAATTACAGTTCATCTATGCTATTTTAGTATCTAAATAGTGATGTGGTAGGGATAAAGTACAAAAGCATATAAAGTATCCAAAAATTGCAACATCACTTTGGCCAAAACATAAATTAAACTATTTACATGGTAGATAGGTTTACATAAACACATAATTACCTACTCATCCTTGATAATCCACATTCATAACCCTTTCATAGAGTTTCAACACATGACTAGAGAAGAAAACAATCACATAACGACTCTGATTTCATTTACACAAAACATTACCCTTTTCCCTTTATATGAAATAATAAGAATAAAAATAACCTTCTTGTAACAATCATAATAGTGTTCTTCAAGATATGATTTAGTGACATCTAATATCTTCACACAAGATGTATCAATTCTAACTACTTAGTAATCACTAACAAAGAATAACACAACATCTCTAGAGATATTGTAGTTACTAAAGAATTAAAAGAAGTATCTATCCTTTGGCATTTAAGAGAAGAAAGATCAAAGAACATAATGTTTATCTAGAAGCATTAAATTTACATTTAGAATTGTAAATCAAAGTACTAGATCAATCACCATATCAAAATAATTAAAACTACCTTTCACGAAACAAATCATAATTTAGACAATTATGCATGTAATTTTTATACTCTATAAGAATAAGCTGACTAGATAGACTCAGAGCATCAACTTTACTATAGCCTCAAAGTCTTCTCATTAGTTTAGTTAACACAATGATTGCATGAAATTATTTATTTTATTGTGCTCAACACAAATTGGGATATACAATGTCTTGTGGGAGTGAAATAGATAGACGAATTAAAGACAAGAATAAGTGAAAGTGTTAGTAGTATAAGTAAAATGTATAAATTGGTGAATGAAACTTTACTTTTGATTGAGTATGATAGAATAATTGACAAGATCACGTTTGAATCCATAAAAGCATACACTTAATAGAAAATCAATTACAAAGAGAATTCATAAATATGATCTTGTCAATTATTCTATCATACTTAATCAAAAGTAAAGTTTCATTCACCAATTTATACATATTACTTACACTACTAACACTTTCACTTATTCTTCTCTTTAATTCTTCTATCTATTTCACTCCCACAAGACATTGTATATCCCAATTTGTACTGAACATAATAAAATCAATAATTTCATGCAACCATTGCGTTAACTAAAGTAATGAGAAGGCTATAGTAAAGTTGATGATCCGTGTCTATCTAGCTAGCTAATTCTTATAGAGTATAAAAACAAAGTGTCCCTAGATAAGTCGTGCTTTTTAGTTTGTTCTATTGACAAAATAAAACAAGGCACATAAACCGTAGTACGTTACATAGAATAGAGGAATCAAACACTACCAACAAGATTAAATATAAAATTAGCACACCAAGTATTGTAATTTTGGAATGCATCAATAATAATGTTTTAAGGAGAAATTTCATTGGACGAGAAAACATACAGCTCACTAGATTTCACATTATATAGAGATGAACACAATGAAATTTGGTGTAGATGCTTGGTAGACGTGTTGGCCGAAAGTGAAAAGAAAATGAATTATTCTATGAATTAACAAAATGTCCCATTAATATGTATGGTTTAATTAAATTCCATCTAAGAAAGATGGAATTAAATAGAGACCATACAAAATATTCGGTATAATTTATATGTTATAAGAAACAAAATTTTCAATCTTTGTTAAGTTTAAAGAAGACTCATCTCTATGTGGCTAATGAAATGGTCTCATTGCAGATTATGTTACAAATGATTTCAGAAAAGAAAATATTTCCTAAATTAGAGTCACCTACCACATACAAAACTAAAAGATTATTTAAATATTTCTAAATGATATGACAACAAAGATGTCGCAAGGAATATAAACTAAAAGATAATTAAAATACTTGTACACGATATGACAAAAGAAATGTCGCATGGAATATTTTAAATGTAGTTGTTGAATTTTAATTGGTTATTGGTAACAATATTTCAAATGTCATCATTTCAAGATATGTTTGAATTTTTCTATTGGAAAAACCTTGCTAGAAATTGATCCTGATTCGTATGACTCTTGCAAAGAGATTGCAACACTACTAAAAGATCAATGTTTAAATATATTGCAAGGAAGAAAATGTGGGTTATGGAGGTGTAATTATTGCAAGATATGTTTTGAAAGGTTTCTATAAAGAAATACCTTCCTAAACTAAATCACATACCACATAAAATTAAATAAAAACTATCATTAGTAACTTCAAATATGAATACTTTCATAAGGAAATGTCATTTATTGATGGCAAAAATGGTTTTGGTGGTAGAGTTTTAAGCTTATGTATTAAGCAATTTGAAGAGTAGACCATACGAGTCTCAAAATCACATGGCACATGCAGAAGGATCTTAAACACTACATGAAATTAAAATCAAAAGCATCCTACAAAGTTGACCTAAAGAAATGCCATCTCGCAAGAAGTGTTCAAATGAATTGTTGGAGAAACTACCGAGTTTAGAATTTTGCATGAATATAGGGAAAATAATTGAACTATTACATAAAATTCAAATTTCCAAAATATGTATGATCTTTATAAATGCCATTGTAGCATCTTAAAAAATTAGCACCCATAATTGGATGCTAAGTTAGGTCCCATTTTGGCAATTTCAAGATTTCATGTCTGTTATGCTTGATCCAACTACCTATCTCCCCCTAATCTAACATCTATCCCATCTTCCCATCTCCCCATTTGAATGTTGGTGCTTTTCCTAAGTACATAACATCCAGGGCTTTATGTCCCTAGGACTTTTTTCTCTAAGGTTTGGGCCAAAATTTGAATCAGGGATCCATTATGATATTCCAGTAGGAAATTAGATCTCATGGTCAGCCTAGCTTAATTTTGAATCTAAAAATATGTGATGAGGTATATAAACACCCTATCTTTCCTCATTTTGGTAACTATAACTAAGATCAAGTATTATGAACCACAAGAAAGAATTGAAGATCCATCCATTATTGAGAACCAAGAAGTAATCAAGTGATCAAGTGAATTTAAGATTTGAAGGAAAGCATCCAAGATCTAGCATCTCTCTAAACATACAAGGCATTTTGAAGGCAATATTCTCCACAGTATCAAGCTTCTCTCCCATGATGGCCAAGTAGAGGAGTTCTCAAACAAGTAAGAAGATCATTTGTCCATCTATATGCATTCTTCTTTCATAGCAAGTGTTCAATTAAGAATAATAACATGTAAGATCTAGGAGTGGCATTCATATATCAATGAATTTGTGAAGACATGCTTGAAATATTTTTACATTTCAATGTCAATGACTACAATTCAAATTTTATACAAGCATTTTCATGAATTTGTGCGATCTCAACATTTGTTCATGAAGGTATTTACAAGGTAGATCTAATATTTACCTTTACATTTACTTTCCTTTATCCAATTTCATTTCATTTTCAAGTTTTATTCTTAAAAAGGGGTTTGACCAAGGTAAACCCCTTTCCACAACCTTTTCCCCATTTATTTGTGTGTAGAAACATGTGGCTCAATTGTCAGGACTAGATCTGAAAAGTTTGGGATCTATGGAGTTGATGTCAAAGTTTTGATCAAAATCCATGAGTACAGAATGCCCCAGTCCTCTTATTCCTAGGAACAAGATGCCAAAGGCATTTTGTACCTAAAAAATACCTTCAAATTTATATCATAGGTTGATATAGTTTCTAAATTCCCATTTTAGGTCATTCCAACTTCTAGTTTGTTTCTCGTTAGTTTGTCTTTTATGAAACAACCTATTTTTTCTTATTTAGTTTTTTATATTGCATTATTAGGTCATTTTATCCATTTAATTCTTAATCATAATTGGTGAAAGAAAAACCATTGTCCCACTTAGCACTTGAAACTAACTTTGAGCCTAGTGGGGCATCTTCCTTCTGATTTGTACATTAAAAAAAGTTGGACAATCCCTTATACTTTGCATTTCTCCAAACCATCTTTTGTTTATGTACATTTTTGGTGAACTTGGTGCATGACATTTCCATTTTAATTTTGGTGTTAGATCCCCTTTATATGCATTGTATCCTTACTTTTTATAATTAGATGTAATATTCATTATATTTTATGTGTAATTCAATTTTTGTTGTAGAAATTTAACGTGTTTGCATACCTCTTTCAAATTTCATACTTGCATTTGTTAGATTTATATTTTCTTTCTTTTATTGTGCATGAGTGTTATAACATTGAGTCTTACCTACAACATTCTCATTAGGAGAATCCGTAGACTTACGGGTTTCTTTGATCCCAAGTTCTGTTTATTTTCTAGGAATCTCGATGAGACACACATACCCACTAATGACATTCTTAATATGGTTAAGAATCCTTCTTCCCACTATTCTCATGATGAAGATGAGTCTTTAAGAGTTCCTCCTATCCAAGTGCAAAATCTTTCCCATGACTTTGAAAAAATGGAACAATGGTCAAGTCTAGAAAATTCTAATTAAGAAGCCATTTCCTTAGTAGAAGGTTTGAGGAAGTTTATTCATAATGATGAAAATGGTATCAAATTTTTACAAACTATTTTCCATCTTGTTTATAGTGATGATAAAACTCCTAAGGATTGTGCTCAAGATCTAGGTTTGACTCAACCTCCTGCCAGTGTTGAGACTTCCCTTCCTATTCCCACCTCTTTACCAAGTGCTTCTACTTATGCTCCACCTCTCATGACTACATCTATTTCAAACCTCAATCCTACACGTGTTAGTCTTTGAAGCATTCATAATCATATTGTTCATCCTCCTTCAAGTGTCATGTTAATCTTTAAAGCATTCATAATCCTATTGTTCCTCCTCCTTCAAGTGTTCCATGTGTTTCACAACCTTCATCCATGCCCACATACACCAATATTCTATTTTCATATTCTAAGGATCCTTCCATTTCCCATAATAGTCCCAAAATTTTGCATATGTCCCATACCAATCTCCCGGCTAAATCCACTATCAATAATCTTGCTCAAACCATTTCATCCTTGCAACAACAATTTGCCTCTATGAATAACTATAAATTCAGAATTCCTACATGTGACCTTGCTATCCCTTTCTCCTTAGACATTATTCATGCCATTATCCCTAAATACATGGAAATACCTCACTCGGAGACTTACAATGGTAAAGGTTCAATCCCTTGACCTATTTTAAGACCATTCAAACAATGCTTAGTGACTTTTCTCATGATTATAAGTTCTTGGATAAATTGTTTAATGGAACCTTTCGAGATAAGGACTTGAAATGCTATTGTCATTTACCTCCTTATTTCATTCATTCCTTCCAAAAACTTGCTAAATCTTTCATTCAACATTTTTGAAAAATACTAGACCTAAGATTTCTATAATTGATTTAATGCATTATAGACAAGGTGTTAAAGAAAAAGTGACCAATTTTATTGGTAGATTTAAGAATTTGCATGCTCAAATTTCTTATCTCGTGCCTGATGTTGATATTCAACATATTTTTATTATTAATTTACAAAAATATATTAGATATAAGATATAGCTTTCTAAATTATCTTCTTTTATTCAATTGTGTGCAATGCATCATAATTACTACCTTAAAGTGAGTCAATTTAAGAGCACCACTCCAATGGCTCCAATTTATAGGAGTTATGCTACATCCTAACCTTTTCAAAATTTTCAAAACCAAAAGGCTTCATCAAGATAAAAAAATTCATTAAAAAACATTGATGCATAAGTGGCAGTGACATCCAAAGGTGTGGCTCCCGTGTCATCTTATTTCAGACCTTCTCATATTTTTACACCTCTTTTTGAATCTTTGCATAATGTGATGTTGAAATTGATTAAAATTATGTCTTAAAATTTCCTCCTGTTAGGCCAATTGATCATTTCAAACAAACCAAAAATAAACTTGATCCTAAATATTTTTGCCAATACCATCATCAAATCGGTCATGATATTAACAAGTGTTTATATTTGAAATCTATTGTTCAAGACCTTATTGATTGTAATGCTATATTTGTTGAAGGTTTTAATGATAAAGGAAACAAATCCATTTACCTTCCCAATTAAAACTTGCAAATTTATACCAATCCTTTACCTTCCCATTCTACCAATATCATTGAGTCTATTCCTTCCTTTCCTTCTTCCTCTACCCATGTTGTTGACTCTCCTACCATTGTGAGCTATCATACTAAGTGTATTGGGGCCAGCAATGTTGTCAATTTTATTAATCAACCCAAGCCTAAACCTAATCCAAAAATTGAACTTTGTATTACATTTGATCCTAGTGAGACTATTAAGGCACATGATGGTGCTTTTTACATAGTAGAAAAGATTAATGGTCTCTCCTCTTATCGAGTTCATATAGATCCTACTTTCATGGTGAATGTTATAAATGAAGAACATATTTATACTAGATATCTCTTGCAATATTTTTATGAAAAATTTGATGTGATGATCAAAACATTCAATGGTTTCACTTATTGTACCCATGGTTCCATTACTCTTTCCATAGAAGTTGGTAAGAAAACCTTAGATGCCACCTTTATTGTAATCCCAACTTCTAAAGTTTCAAGTTAGGCTTGGCCTTTCTTGTCGCACCTCTATAAAAGCTATAGTCTCTCCTATCCATAAGTGCTTAACCATAGTCTCACCATGATGGAGAAATCATCATGATTAACCATAGTCTGTATCAGCCTTTAGCTACTCAATGGAACTTTGACCTTGACTTATTTTGGTTTTCCATGTCTCAACCAATCCAACCTCAAAAAGATAATTATTTATTATCCTATCAAAAATTTAAAATCAAAAGATTTGTGAACTTAGAAATTTCTCTCCTATAGTTCCATCTCCTTTTGCTGGATGTAGATTTCTTCCTACACCTTCTACATCTCTCATTTATGCTTCAGTTCCACCTCTTATATCCTATAAAAGTTCTACAACCACTATCTCCCAGTCTAGTGTGGTGCCTTTTGTTCTTCCCCCTAAAAAAGAAAAGGGCATGTTATTCATTGGTCTTAAACCACCTCAAGTCTCAAACAAAACCAAATGTAACCATTGTGCTCATGACCATCACTATAAATTTCATGCTAGAGCCTATGAGCATACATCCACATCTAATACTCCGATTCCCTTTGATTAGCCTATGCATATACCAAGGGAGGAAGTTAATCTTAAAAAAGATGAAATTGAACAAAATGATGGTTCTATTCAGATTATAGATCCTTTTTTGATTAATTTATATGAAGAAGATACTCTTGATAATGATTTTAGTGTTTCTAATGAAAATGATGTTCATGCTAGTGATTCAGATGATATTAATCATGTTTTACTAGCTAGATTTGCAAAGCAATTATCTCTTAATACTAGTGACTAACAAAGCGACTCATCCTTAGAGCATGGTCCTTGTTTGGAATTGACTATTGTTCCATATTTCATGCTAGATGTTTCTCCTCTTTCATGTTTCCCATTTTTTTTTAAATGACACAGACCAAGATGGGGGGAAGGTATATGCTTAATTATCTCCTCTTGTACGGTGGATTCCTTTGTGTTTACTTGTTGTATTGTGCTTCCCAAATGATGTGCTTCTTGTAATATTTTTTTTTATATTTCTTTAGATGAACCTTATTGCTCCATTGATGCAAGGTGATAAATAAATTGACATATTTTGACAATCTTCTATTTTTATCTTATTTATTTTATATATTGTATACATGTTATGTTGTACATGTTCTATTATTTGTAAATGTGCCTTTGTGTTGTCTGATTAGGAATGATGCAAAATAGTAGCTACCATTATTTTTGGTCTCTGTAATGTTGGCCTAAATAGGCTCTTATTTTTATCTCTTATGTGACCTTCCATTGTGCTTGTAGTTCTACTACTTTTGGAGGACGTTGACAATTCATTTAGATGTAATTTTGATATACACAAGTTATCATATGATCATATTGACCTTAGAGTTAGTAGATCACTTTTGTTCTCTTTTTTGTCATGGGTTTCATTTCCCTTGGTTTTTCCTTGCTTGGGGAATCTCATAGTGGAAATGTTTCTTGTGGGTGTATGTATGATTCGTTAAAACCATTACTCCCACGTAGGCATTTTCAATTGCTGTAACATGGGGGAATACACCATGATCCTTGTTTCAGATTTTGTACACAACCTAAAGATTCAATAAAATCATTTATGTATATGGATAAGGAGAAAATATTGTCCTTATATCCATCTTTTCATTAGCATGCCCTATGCATTATTCAGTGGATCCTAAGACTGATCCTTCTTTCATTTGGTCCTTTGTTTGACCACTTTTATTTGGTCCTTAGACTACCCAGTTTTTTAGATCCCTTAATGGAGACAAGATTTCCTTAAGGGATGATCTCATTTGTTTCAATGGGTTGCATAGCATTTCATAGCATTCTAGACTATCAATTCTACCTTTTGCAGTAGTATTTTCCCTTTTCATGATCCATAGTAAGGCAATACCTTACTAGGCTAGTTGGTCATCTCTCTCTCTCTCTCTCTCTCTCTCAAGCATTGCTTCTTTTATCTTGGTTTTTTATTTGATGAGAACCTAAGTCATTGGGGGTTTGGTGTTTCCTTGTCTCATTTACCTTGATAATTTTTTTCTAATGTATTGATCTACTTTATTATGAGCATGAGGTTGTTTCATACTCTTGCTAAAGTGGGGGCTAAATTTAAAGTCCTAAAAAGTTAGCACCCATAATTGGATACTCAATTAGGTCCCATTTTTGTGATTTCAAGATTTCATGTTTGTTATACTTGATCTAGCTACCTATATCCCCTTGATTTGACATCTATCCTATCTTCCTAGCTCCCAATTTAAAATTTTGTGCTTTCCTAGGTACATAAAGCCTAGAGATTTATGTTCCTAGGAACAAAATGGCTAGGGAATTTTTTCCTTGAGATTTGGACCAAAATTTGATTTGAGGCCCCGTTGTGTTGTTTCAGAGAGAAATTAGATCTTTTGGTTGGCCTGGCTTAATTTTGAATCTTGAAATGTGTGATGAGGTATAGAAACACCCTATCTCTCCTCATTTTGGTAACCATAACCAAGATCAAATATTATTAACCAAAAGCAAGAATTAAAGATCCATCCATTATTGAGAACCAAGAAGCAATCAAATGATCAAGTAAATTCAACATTTGAAGGAAAGCATCCAAGATCTAGCATCTCTCCAAGCATCCAAGACATTTTGAAGGAAATATTATCCATTGCATAAAAATTCTCTCCAATGATGGCCAAGTAAAGGAGTTCTCAAGAAAGAAAGAAGATTCTTTGTCTATCTACATGCATTTGTCCTTCATAACAAGTGTCCAATCAATAATAATAACATTGAAGATCTAGAAGTGGAGTTCATATATCCATGCATTTGTGAAGGAATCCTTGGTTCCTTTATACATTCCAAGGTCAAAAACTAAAATTCAAGCAACATATAAGCATCTTTATGATTTTTTGTGATCTCAATATCGATTCATGAAGGTATTTACAAGGTAGATCTAATATTTGCCTTTACATTTTATTTCCTTTATGAAATTTTATTTCATTTTCAAGGTTGATTCCTAAACAGGGGTTTGACCAAGGAAAAACTCTTTCCACAACATTTCCCCTATTTTTTGTGTGTGATAAAAGGCGGTGCAGCTACTAGGACTATATCTAAAAGGTTTGGGATTTGTGAAGTTGATTGTCAAATTTTTAGGCAAACCCTTGGGTATAAAACACTCTAGGCTTCTTGTTCCTAGGAACAAGATGCCCAAGATATTTTGTACCTAAAAAATTGACACAGGAGCATCTTGGGTTCCTAGCGACCCTACATCATATGGGAGGAATTTCCTTGTGGTAAGATGAAGTTTCTTGTTTAGGCAACTTTTTAAAGATTATGAGTGTGGATGATCTGTGGAGATCTTTGGTGTGTGCAATGAAAAGGGTTTGTTCCTTGTTGTTTGTGGAGGCTATGTATATGATCGCACCTCTTCAGGTGGTGTGGATTATGCAATCTAGAGTGTTGTTTACCGACTGGTCGTGTTCTTCATGTCACCAGTTCAATTGTGTTCATTGATTGATTGTTGAGGATTCTGGTGGAGGTTTTTGATCAATTGAGATGAATGGTGTGAATCTTGAGGTGGACCTATGTGTGGCCAAATTGGTGGTTAGATCATGACTGGTGAATTAATTAAATGCTATAATTTATTTGGGATCTAAGTTGACCTAGTCTAATACATTTGTCTTAGGATATGTAATATGTTGAATGTTGACCTATGGTGGCTAGTAGGTATAAATTTAGGTCTTGCAATTATAATATGAGGTAGTAATAGGAGTGTAAAGATAGAAGAGAGATGAGAGAGATGATAGGTCTAAGGTTGGATAGATTGGAATTAGGATATGAGGTTCATTTATTTATATATGGCCATAACCAGGAAGGCCCTACAGCCTAGCATGTTTGAAGTGAATTTGATGTAAATTCTTGTTAATGACAATGAAAGCTATCATGCTTGATTTATATCTTCATGTTTCTTTATTTTTATGGTGTTTTGACTCTTGTTGCAATATTGGAAATCTCCTTTGGAGACTTCTCCAATCTTGGCTACATGAAGTGGTATCAGATTTGGTTTGATCTTGTGGTGGCATAAATCTTGGTGTTTAAACTTGTGAAGCTTTTGGGGTGTTGTTTGTGAGGTGGCAGAGTGTAGATATAACTTGCATTAGTGAAGGACTTGTGCAAGGTGGTCAGAAGGGATTTTCTACTGGAAGGTTGAGTTGTTGTGATGATATGAGTGATTTGTGGATCTTGGCATGGTAGATGTTGTTCCCAAGCTTGTGAAATCCTGAATTGGTTAATTAAGGAATGGAAAATTATGGATTTGTCTTGTGATTATAGAGGATTTGTGCAAGGATGTATCAGAAAGAGGATGTTACAAGTTATGAACCTAGGAAGGAGGTGAAACCCTTTATTAATTTGTTTTTGGTGAATAGATTACTGAATTGAGGTAGTTTGTGAAGATGTTCAGTAGATCACCGACTGTGAGGCAACTGGAATCTTGCAATCAGATCGCTGATCCAAGGCAGTTTCACCTTGGGAGAGAAGGGAAGAAGATGATGAAAAATATTGACTAGTTGGTTGAAAATAAGGTCTTTATCCAACTTGAGAAGCAACTAGAAGAGATTGTAAGTAAACTTGAGGACATTAGGAAGGTTATTTATAATTGGCATTTACCGATCAAGAAGAGGATTATTTGTCATGTGAAAAGGCTTCTTAAAAGAAGGGAAAGACAAGTAAAGGTTGTTGCTGAAGAGGTAAATACTGACCTTTCCGAGGCTGAGATGGTAGATTGAGTCAATTTTTATGATTAGATGGTTGGGTTTGATGTGGAAATTGCAGAGCATCTTAGTGTTGTTGTAGACACCTAAATCTGATTACATAATTAGGTAATCTTATTTAGTTCTCCCCTAGGGCACTAATTAATTAAATATTAATTATTTAATTGATTTATGTCATTCCCTACTTAATTAATTTAATTAATTAATTATATTCCAATTAATTATCTAAATGACAACCCATAGTCTGATAATTAATTTTAAACCCCCTTCCTCTATTAATTTAAATAAATATAGTCATATATTTAAATAAATTCACAAACTCCATTTTCCTATTTTTGGAATTAAATAAAGTATTTAATCCAATTTGAGCACATGGCTCCTAACTTTAACCCCTAACCTAACCAATTCCAACTACCTAACCTTGAGTTCTTACTCAACCCAACCCATTCACACATACTAAACCTTCTTAATTATCTACTGAACCATGATTAGCTAATCCAACCCTCCACTCATTCTCTCTCCTCCCATCACATCCTCCTAATTCTCCCACTTGCATCCTAATCTGAGCCTAATAACTCTCTAAACATTTGCACAATCATAATCCAAAGATTAAGAAATCCTAACCCAAAACAAGTCAACCCTCATGTCACATCATCACATCCCCCAACTCTCTCACCACATGTCAACCTTAAATGCTCTTACACATCCCTTACACATTGCATCTACCTCTTACACATTTGTCCCCTCTCATATCTCACAAAATGATCACATTCCCCCATACCTTCCAACCTCTCTCCTTGTGAAACTTGTCACAATGAGAGGCATCTAAGAAAACACAATTCATGTGCTCTCTCTCAAATGCATATTGACCCTTCCTCGGGTTTGCATCTTGAATGTTCATTCAACCCTCCTCATGCCTATAAATTGAACCTTCTTCCTCTTCATTTTCATCCACCATTTGAGAAAAGTTACCATGCTATTTTGAAGAACAAAAAACAACATCCATACCCTCATAATGCTAAATTTTCCCCTCATCATTTGAAGCTTGAGCACACTTTGACCATACATCCAATATCTTGGACAAAATCTACTCAACAAGGGAGGCTTCACATTGGGTTTGTGAGAGGTTTGTAAACCTGTTTATTTTTTAATGCTCTTCTTTATGGTCTTAGCATAAGTGTTTATCTACTTTGTTTTGTTAACTGCTTTATTTAGTTTAGTATTCCTTAACACTACATTTTAGGTATCAATACATTTTGGCACACCCAATGGGACCCACTTCTAGGGTCATTTCTTTAACTATTGCATCATTTTTATCTTGCAAAACTAACCAATATTAACATTTTTTGTTGTTTGAGTGTCTTTACAAGGTTTTCTGAGTTTTTGTAGGTTTAGAGGAGGAAGAAGGAGCATTTGCATTGTCATTCCTGCATTCAGTTTTTACATAGAAAAGAAAACACATACCTGTAGGATCATGAGTATAGTCAAAAGGATCACATTCTTGAAAAACCTTGTATTCTCTATCATTTTCTTCCCCTCTCTGTTCACTGGTCATTTTATGACAGTCAACGGGATCATGAATTTGCAACGCGAGCATGCACTTTGACCTTGTAGGATTGCGAGTAAACATTGTAAGCTGTAAGGCATTAAAACCTATTAGAAATCTTGAAATTTATGCCCACATACTGCTAACATACCCTGCGGGATCACGCGTTAACCTTGTGGGATCACAGTCGCAGGTATTGCATTAATTGATGTCAGTCATTTTTTTCTGTGTTATCTTTTTTAGATTAACATATCTACGAGATTGCTTTTTTTTAGGTTGTGGGATTGTAGGAACAAGTGGCGAGATCAAGAATTAAATTTTTAACATAGAATTTAATCACTTTAATTTGGTGCACTAAAAAGAATAGTGAATGATCAAACAATAAATCACACTCTTCATTTGGGTTTAAAAATCACAAAAGGTTAAAATGAACAATCAAACACTTCAACTTTTGGCTTAAAATGAACAAAAATCAAATCTTGAATACCTAAGGGACAATAAATCAATGCAATAAACACTTCAAATTGGTGCTTAAAAAGAACAAAACAAATATTGAGTTCTTAAAGGAAAATAACACATTTGCAAAAAATTACCTTTCAAGTACTATCTTTTCCAAGAAATGAACCTTACATAAAATGAGTGTTTGAAGTTCTAGGATAGAAAACACTCAGTCTAAAATTAGGTTCTATTGGAATGAACTTTTATTGGTGTTTTTGAAGGAGTGTTTCTCAACGCTTCCTTGGAGCTCATTTAATTTTTGCAAAACCTTGTTAGAGTAAGTGACGTAAAAAAAATCAACTTGTATCTGTATTCTCTCCCCTCACCTTCATGGAACTTGGGTGAATAGAAAGATTAGGTTCAATTGGTTTTTCTTCTAGCGAGGTTTGTCTAGAGAGAAGTGCTTCTGCTTTAGAGAATGACCTCAAACTGGTAATTCCCCGATTAATATATAAATAAGGTGTTGAGAAAACTCTCACCTTATCCACTCAAGCTTGAGTGAGGCTTATTGATGGTAGTTTGAGGTAGGTGAATATCCCTACAATTTTGGCATGGTCAACTAGGCTCTTAAGTGAGTCAAACACATAAAAACCAATTGGGAGGATGCCACAAATCTTACTAGAAGCCATTAATCTAGAGACCCATCTGATCTACCCCCAAAGGCTTCATAATCTTTGTATAAGGAGGATAGTAACCTCCCCAAGACACTCACCATATTGTGCCATCCTTGAGCATTTGGAGTTTGCTAATATGACATTGTTGATCCATTACGTGGTTAACATTGGATGTATTTTGATTATCTCTTGGGTGTGTGCCTAATTCTGTGAGCAAATGTTTTCAAGTTGAGCTAGTCCTTTAAGGTAGAAAGTGCTTGTGTGTGTCTTCAATGTTATAAAACCTATGAAAACATCCATTCAACAATAAACAAACAAATTTAAAAGTCCTTTTCCCAAAGAGATCAAACTTATTGCCTTTTATTCCTACAAGGTTGCCTTGTCTTTTGTGGGATTGTTTGTCCACCAGTTTCTAAAGACCCAAAAATTTCTCAAAGCCAAGTCAAGGTACACTTACCATAGTCAATACCTAGCTTGACAAGATTCCAACGTCTGTGCTCAGAGATTGAAAAAATTTGGACTTATGACCGATTTAAAAAAACACAAGAAAGAAAAGTTACAAACAACCCATGTGTATCGAGAGAAGAAAGTCGCCAAACAAAAACTCAAGGATAATTAGCCTACTCTAACTGTGATCAAAGAAGCAGCCAAGTATCAAGAGAAACTTGATAACGTGACTTATAACACAAAATTCATATAGTTCAAAGCACTCTTTAAGCTCAATCACCATTTTATTACCCTTAAAAGAGAAAGCTAGTCGACATACCACACATCATACCCTTTCAATTCCCATGAGATTGTCTCAGAACCCAAACATCTTAGAACATCCCCTAGTTGCATTCATGTCATCTTCCTAGATAGCCTAACCTAAGATCAACCCAAAAATTACCCTTATCCAAAAAAATCCAAGAATCCAAACCATCCACCCACTTAGTGTCACCTTCTTTTGAGTTTCTTAAATCTTATTTTTAAATCAACCCCATCTTATAGTTCCACCCTTTTGACTAAGCATTGTCTAGCATAGCTTGTACTTGTCTTTGTGGGCCTCATCATCTTGATCTAAAGATTGGATTGCATTGACAAGGATCCTATCTTCTAAAGGTCACAAGTCTATCTAAGGTCGACAATCCCACCCCATTTTATTCCACATCAGGAAAAGCAACTCATTTTGACAATTAGCAATCCTCAGGTCCTTAGGACATTAATCATCATCAAGTCAACCTTCTGTCATCCAAATATCCTCTAGGATCATCTCAAGTCTTGCATTTATGAAAATCTTAGGACCACATCACACTATTGCATCTTTCCCATCTTAGGGTTTGCATTTCATGCCTACTGAGACATGATCTAAGAAAAGAAAGAATAAGGACCCAAATCTCACCACTAGCTCATCTGTTCCCAATAATCCTAACAATGCCATGGTAACATACAACCCCCAACCACATCAAATCAAGAACGTATGGGCGGATCCAACCAAAGTTCCCACCACAAATTCCATGGAAGCATTTATGATCCATCCTGGACATGCAAAAATGGTTGGTGCAATCATAGCTCAAAATCACCTTGACATATTGGCAAACTATGCCTAGGAGGGTACTCCCATTCCACCACACCTTCAACCCTTCGATCCCACAAGACCCATAAACATCCCTGCTAACACCTACCCCATAGTTGTCCAACAAATCATTGACCCTAGCTTACAACTATCTGAGGTGGCTTCACCCATTCCCCATCTCTTGCAATCTACTTCCACAAACCCCATAGTGAAAACAATGACACGATACAGTCCTTTCTCCATCATGGGAGCACCACCTTCACCTTCCATATATCAAGTTGTCACTTAGGCACAAAGGTCCACACAAACACAACCTCCACCACCCATGAAAATCTCCACACAAGCAATACATCCACCTTTTATGAGCTAAGCCTCCACATCAACACTATTCTTCTAGGGGGCAACAAAAGAGCCTCCCTCCACTACTCAACGAGCCTTCACTCAAGCTGTCACTCAATAAAATTTTGCACAAAGTTCTCTCCACTCTTCCTTTCTAGCATGCAAGCCCAACAAACTACCTTCATGATAGGAATGTCATTTATGGGATCCAAAAACTAAGCATCCACATCACAAAATTCCACCACCATTTCTACATTTCCAACTACCTCTATGTCTCAAACAGCTACAAGGGATGGATCTTCCTGAGGTTTTAATCAAGCACAAATGAGTACCCTAGGGATACAAATAAAGTCCCACATCTATAATCCCGTGAGCATAAGACTTGTCAATTATGAATCACAACCCCCACCACCACCTCAAAATACATCTCTTCCCACATTCACCAACTATTTATACATGCCAATAGCAATCTCTCAAACCATGTCACCACCACAAATATAGAGTTCCTCTCATCTCGCCAGCTATTTTGCGCAACCACCTCCTACAACTAGCTTCCAAGTGACCATTCCACCTCTCAACAATGTGGGAATTCACCCTACATACATTAGTCAAGACCAAAGCCAAGTGCATCATCAATCTACACCATTCTACCAACCTCCTCCACAACAATAATACTTCCCCATGCAGCCACAAAATCCCCTCATCCCCCAGAAACAACAAGCAATGCCATGCCCTACACAATAGTATTCTACCACATCTCAATAGTAATATGTTTCCCAACCACCACCATAGAATGCATTCCAATATGCCTACATAGCTGAGAAATCCTCTTATCCCATCTCACAATGCCCTATGTAGAATCATCCATATTCGCTTGCACCATCAGACCCCTTCCCAATGGGAGTACCCACTCTAATGCCTACCAATTCAGAATTGGAAGAAATGAAGAATTCTCTTAAAGAGCTCAGAGTTGGAACAAAAAGAAAGACTTTCAAATTCAAAGAGGTCTATCCCTATCATTTTGACATATCTATCATAGTAGTTCCCTTCCCTAAGCATTTCAAGACACCAAAATTTGACAAGTACAGGGGGAAGGGCGATCTTGTTAGTCATGTTAAATAATTTTACATTGCTTGTCAAGAGGTTGCCTAAAATGACAATTTATTCATGTGCCTCTTTCCCAAGAGCTTAGGAGGAACCACCATTAAGTGGTTCTATAAGATACCATATGGATTGATAACAACATTTGCAGAGCTTTCTAAGAAATTCATGGCACAATACGCTGATAATGTCAAGAATGAGTTGTCCTTGTTGGACCTATACAACTATAAAGAAATGGGAGGTGAGAGCCTGGCTGACTACTTGCAAAGATGGATGAACCTCACCACGAGGCTTTCATATCAACCACCAGAAAAGAATCTCACCAAAATCTTCATTGATAATCTACATCTGAAGTTATCCCACTTCATGCACATGAATTGCATACACACCTACCAAGATATTAAAGGAAAAGGGATGGATATCGAAAGAGGCCTCTTGGAAAATTGTACTATTAGGAATTACAATGAAATCTCACAAGATAGACCCATTAATGATTATCCTTGTTAATGGATCAAAAATAAGAACATCGTCATGGATGGGGCCACTGATACCAAACACATTCAAGTTGTCATGGCTAGTCCTAATCCACTTACACCAGTATGTTAGCAAAAAACACTTTCTTACCAAAAACCCCAGCCACCTTGCCAAACCCAAGCCAACCAAGCCAATACAATATCAGTTACCCAAGATCAGAATAAGCCACGTGCCTAAAACAATCAGAAGTGCACATTCACCCCCCTTGGTGAACCTTTGGATGTAATCTTCTATTGAATGGATAACACAAACCTAATTATCTATCTCTAGACCTAGCTATTTGATGATTCAACCCCCAAACCAACCTGGTACAAGGACAACAAGTATTGTGATTATCACCATGTTAAGGGATACACCACTGTGAAATGCATGAAACTCAAACACTATGTCTAGGACCTCATTGACAAAAAGGAGATCATAGTTGATGCACCCACCCAAGGGTCACCCTATGCCAACCTAGAAATCTATCAAAATGTGTTTCCTCAACATAATGCAGGCAATGCTAATCTGCCACCCAGAACCAATGTAAACGCAAACAAGGTGACCGTGCTGATAGAAAGGATTATATTTCTACCTATATCAATTATGATAATTTTGTTGGTTGCATCTCCCAGGTTGAATCCACTATAAATGTCATACATGTAAAAGGAGCTGATAGTCAGTGTTTAGTCACTACATGTAGAGGCTAGATATCTTTTATCAGTGCTAATCCTATGACCACACCTAATGCGCAATACAACCTCCTAGAATACCTTGGGAATACATCCACCCAAATCTCTATCCTTGAACTTATTCACACCTCACCCATCCATCAAGAGATCCTCAATAATGCCTTCTAAGAGGCATGAGTCCCCACTGACGTCAATACCATTAACTTCAAGAACCTTGTGGGGCATTTTTCTACATCTTCCACCCTTTTCTTCAAACCTTTTGACATGTCATTTGTTGAGAGAGATCACAATCTCCCACTCCGCATCATCGTAATGGTTAAGGACTTTGTCATCATACAGGTCATGATAGATAATGGTTCAGCCCTAAACCTGTGCACATTGAAATTCATCCAGTAGGTGGGGTACAAAGAGGCTAACATTTCACATGAGGTTATCACTTAAAACTCCTATGATAACTTGGAGCATACCTTAGAAGGTACTATTTTGTTTCCCATCAAGATGGGCCTAGTGATTCAAGAGATTGTTTTCCATGTTGCTGATCTGGATCTCCCATACAACATTATCCTCAACTGACCATGGATTCATTTCATCAAACTATCCTATCCACATATCATCAGTGCATCAAATTCCCACATCAAGGCACTAAAATCACCATCCATGTTGATCCTCAACCCTTCGCATACTATCATGCGTTGGAAGCCTCCTTCCCCCGGTACACCCACTATCCTAGCATTTCTATTGGAATTTCTATCGCTAGTTCATCCTGATCCCACTACAATCCAAAGACCATCCTAGCCTCCACACTTGCCACCATAAAGATCAACAATAAGGGCTCTGGAAAATATAGTTTGACTGATGCGTTTGCGATAGGGGTCCTACCACTTGATCCACACACCCAAGGGCATCCTTGTTACCAAAGGAAAAAACCTCAAGAAAAACTTGGATACTTCAAGGAAAAATACCCCGCATCACATAAATAGGCCACCAAATAGTGGAACTACCAAGGTGGCAGTCTAGGAGCAGAAGCAGATGGCACAAAAGACCCACTAGAAGCCTTAAAAGATTAAAAACATTGAGGCCTTGTCTTTAATACCCCTCACTTGCATATACAAGGAACTAATACCACAACTAGGGGCACTAATTCACTCAATGTGACCCTCTTGAACATCTAGGAGGAACTCATGGAAATCAGAGACATCCCTAAAGAGGAAGAAAATAAATTATACGATGATATTTTCAAGGAAAAAACCTTCTTGAGAAATTCTATCCTTCGTCAACTCGCCATTAACCTTATCAACCTCCCCCTTATCCATCCTAAACTCATAGCCTAGGACCAACCAAGCATCACACACATCAATGAGTTCCAAAGAGAGGAAGAACTCCTGAGATTCATGAGAGCATCATATCAACAAGACTGGGGGCAGGAATCAACATATGTCTAAAAAATTGACCCTAAGGGATACTTCAGGGAAGAGGAAATCTTTATCTACAAAAATAAAAATAAAAAATAAAACAAGGAGTCTTTTTGTGAAAACCCCTCTCGGGCACATTCTAACTCCTAAAAAGTAAAAGAAAATGGCATATCTTCTAGTGAAAATGTCTCCAAGGATCTAGAGGATGAAGACTTGCCTCTTCCCCCCATCCATGACTATAGACTAGAACAATCATCCATCCCAATCAAAGACACCAAGCCAATCAACTTGGGAATTGAAGAATTCCCAAGGATCACATACATTGTAGCATCTTGACCAAAGGTGGGGAAGAATCATTCACAACACTTCTCCAAGAGGCTACTATAAATTTTGGATGGTCATATGCTCACATGCCTAGGATATATCCAAACCTAGTTGTTCATCACCTTACAATAGAACCAAATGCAAAACAAGTCAAACAAAAGCTACGCAAGATGCATCCTAAAGTATCCCTACTGGTCAAGGAGAACATGAAACACTCCTTCAATAAAAATCCATCATAGCCATTGATTATTCAGGATGGATATCCAACATGGTTCTAGTCACTAAGCCATCATGAGAAATGAGGATCTACATGGACTTTAGGAACCTAAACATAGCATGCCCAAAGGATGATTTCCCCCTCCCAAACATCAACATGATAATTGATCTTACAACTGGTCACAAGATTCTATCACTCATGGATGGGTTTATCAGGATAGAATCCAATCTGTATAGCAAAAGAAGACCAATGTAAGACAACCTTCACAACACCATGGGGCACCTTCTATTATAATATGATGCCATTGTAATAAAAGAATGCAATAGCCACATATCAAAGAGTAATGACCCCTATCTTCCACGACATGATCCACAAAATACTTGAAGACTACGTGGATGATATTTTGGCTAAATCAAAGACATGATTGGACCACCATGACATCCTTGAGCATGTTTTTAATCTCCTACATCACTATGGTTTGAAATTGAACCCAAATAAGTGTGTCTTCAATGTCACATCAGGTAAGATCCTAGGATTCATTGTATCACAATGAGGCATCAAGATTGATCCTAAGAAAGTCAAGGCCATAATAGACATGCCTCCACCCCACACACTCAAGCAGCTAAGGAGATTATAGGGAAAACTACAATCAGTCTAAAGATTCATATTACAACTAGAAGATAAGTGTCAACCATTCATGCATCTTCTTTGAGGGGATGCAACTTCAAGTGGGACCCTATCTATCAACAAAGTTTTGAGAAGCTCAAGGAATACCTAGCCAAGTCACCAATTCTTGTGCTGCCCATTCTAGGATGCCCTCTCATCTTATACATCTCAATGACCACCACAGAACTAGGGGCACTATTGGCATGACTTGATGTGATGAAAGGTAGGGCCAAGAGGGGCCAAACAATGGTACACCCTAATGATCCAAGCCTACTCAACACATGGAAGCAAACAAACACAACAGTGAGAGAGAGAATGCCAGATCTTTCATATATTTCATCAAATAGAACCATACATGCAGGGCTGTAAGGCCTTCCTAGTTATGGCTTGATATTACAAAGAAATATAGATGTCCTCCAACATGGGAGGATCTATCAAAATCTCTACTTCTATCTTCTACCAAACTCCTATCCCAAAAACTGCCTCCTAAACTACAACCAAACAACTACATTTATACAAGAGTTTACTAAACTGAGTTGATCTTTAGATCCATAATCAATGAAAGGAATTATTAGATTTGGGACCACACACTTCCCAATGATGGATTCCAACATTAAATCCATGACCCAACATAAATGCACAAGTCGGCCAAAACAAAAACTAAAACTAAACCCGTTGGTGAGAAAAGATAACCGAGCAGTAGACAAGCAACATCGAGCGCTAGTGAAACAACCGACCACCCAGGAGATAACTAACCACACTTGGTAACCAAAGGAAACTGACCAACTACTGACCAACTCTGTCAAAGTAGGAACCGAGCAACACAGACAAACTCCAAATTGTTTTTGGTGACATATGATTGCCAAGGACCTGAGGTGCTCCTACATCAGACACCTGGAGTTATTTTAAAATGATTCTCTGAATCATTTGGTAGGTATAGTTTGGGGTGCATCCAACTCAGACTATGAAATCCATGAACTTTCTTCCATCGGTCTATTCTTCCACTTTACCAGATATTCCATATACTATTTTCCTCTTGTACTCTTGCCAACTCTTTCCTTCAAAATATGTTCAATTTCTTCATTCTTCTTCTTAGGATATTCTATTGGTACTATTACTTCTTCATCAGGTTCATGATACTCATACAAACCAGCAATGTTGAAAATCAGTGATATGTCCATGTCATCAGGTAACTCAATTTCATATGCATTTCCACTGTCAAATTTCCTCGAAATCTTGCAAGGTCCAAACTTCTTCATTTTCAGCTTCCCATATGTTCCAACAGGAAATTGACCTTTCTTCAAATGAACCATCACTTCATCACCAACATCAAAAGTTTTATGTTTGCTTGATCTATCAACTCTGTCTTTATATTTTTGATTATTGTCTTCCAGCTTAGCTTCGAATCTTCATGCAATGTCTTCATGTACTCAACAAATTTTACTCCTTCAACACTTTTCTTATTCTCATCAGCAATGTCTCTCAAATCAGATATACTTCTCAGTTGTGTGCCATTCACAATCTCAAATGGTGTCTTTCCAGTACTCCTATTCATTGAATTATTGTATGCAAACTTTTCTTGTGCCAATACAGAATCCCAATTACTCGGTGTGTCTCCAACTAAGCATCTCAAAAGATTTCCCAAACTTCTATTCACAACTTCGGTCTGTCCATCAGTTTGTGGGTGAAATGTAGAACTATATTTCAACTCAGTGCCAAATTTCTTCCAAAGTGTTTTCCAAAAGTAACCAACAAATTTACTATCTCGGTCAGAGATAATACTCCTCGGTAATCCATGCAATCTAAAAATTTCCTTAAAGAAAAGATCTGCTACATGTACTACATCTGATGTATTTCTACATGGTATGAAATGTGCCATCTTTGAAAATTTATCCACAACAACAAATATAAAATTATTACCTCTTACTATATTCGGTAAGCCAAGAACAAAATCCATACTAATGTCAATCCAAGGTTTCTCAGGAACAAAAATCGGTGTATATAGTCTAGTATTATGACTTACTCCTTTTGCAACTTGACAAATTCCATAAATTTTCACAAATTTCTAAACATCTCTATACAACTGCAGCCAACAATACTTTTCCTTAAGCAAGTTCCATGTTTTATCAATACCAAAATGTCTAGCCAAACCACTACAATGTTTCTCCTTTATCAAATTAGATCTCATTACTCCTCTTGGTATACAAAACTAAATTCCTTTAAACAACATACCTTCCTAAATAAAATATTCATCCCACTTAGTATCTTGTTGGTCTTGAATAGGTTCTCTGCACTTTCTCCATGGCTCAGAAAAATCAGGGTCAAACTCAAGAATCTCTCATCTCATCAAAACCAAGAACTTCAATTTTTGTCTCGGTCATCAAAGCTCTTCTTCTACTCAATGCATCAACAACTTGGTTAGTAACTCCACTCTTATGCTTTATCACAAATGTGTAACTCTGAAAATACTCAACCCATTTCATATGTCTCTGATTCAACTTATTCTGACTACCCAAATATTGTAAAGCCTTATGATCAGTATACAACACAAATTCAATCGGTATCAAATAATATCTCCATTTCTTCAGTGCTTGAACAATAGCATAGAATTCTTGATCATACACAGAATATTTCCTTGTAGCATCATTCAAATTTTCACTAAAGAAAGCAATAGGTTTACCTTCTTGACTCAACACAGCTCCAATTGCACTTCCACTTGCATCAAATTCCACTTGAAATACTTTACTAAAAATAGCTAATGCCAAAATAGGTAATTCAACAACCTTCTATTTCAGAGTCTCAAAACTTTTGTCAGATCCATGTGTCCACTTGAATTCTCTTTTGTCTCCTCTCATAGTTTCAGTCATAGCATTACAAATTGAACTAAAATTCCTTATGAACTTTCAGTAAAAACTTGCCAAACCATGAAATGATCTTACCTCACTAGCATTCATAGGTGTAGGCCAATTCAAAATAGCTTTAACCTTTTCAAGATCCATCTTCAAACCATCAGCTGAAATAACAAATCAAAAATACACAATCTCCTCTTTCATGAATGAACACTTTTTCAAATTTATCAGCAACTTTTCCTCTTTCAATCTCTGCAATGTTGGACTACAACTGATTTGGAATCTGATTGAAGAATCTGTGATTAAATATCACTGAGGAGTTGTTGATTAGATATGTAATATGATTAAGTCAGTATTATGTTGTCATTGATGTCAACTAGTTTGACATCACTTATCTTGTAAGTTACTATACCGAGACATCTAAAGAAAGGTGAAAGAGATGAAGAACATAGAAATCTACATGGGGAAAGATGTACATGACAGATGAGGATAAGGAACACATTGAGTAACTTGTTGATGAGTCTATGACTTGATGATATTGAATTTATTATGTTGCATTCATCTATGATGAAGTATAGAGCTGAAAGACACAAAGCAATGTTGTCGGTAAATGAAGCATTTCTAGTATACACCGATGGAGTGTAGTGTATACCGATCACAATATTAACCGAGCAGTGTTCACTGATGCATTTCTTTGTTAATTGAGTGGAACAAAATGAATTAAATGATTAGTTTAGCCGATAAGATTGATGAGCTATAAAGTACCTCGATTTCAGTGATAATAGATAATGTTTGTTATGAAGATCGACGGCTAACAAAATTGAAGGAAGATCTAATGGAGTAGATTGAAATGTGTTACTGACATGTCAGCCAAGAAAGTTTGAAGCAGAAAAATCTATGAATGTGGTTAAGCGAAAAAATCTGATGGTGGAGAAGAAAATGATTTACCCGTCTATATAAGAGACCTGAATGTCATTATGGAAGAACGCAGGAAGAAGTAGAAACTATAGGAATATCATGTGAACAAGGTTTTCATGCATTTTGATCATACTGGTTAGTGAGAAATGAGTTGCAAAACAATTACTAAGCTACAAAGAGCAATTACCGACGGACAATAAGTAGTTACACTATTGAATCTGAAGTGAAATATTGATCAGAAGGATTTGTATGGATTGAATATTGATCTGTAATCTGCAATTGAAGTTGTATTAATGTAGATAATTTACTATTACATATTTAACCATTGTATATAGTCAAAATCTCTTAACTAAGTGGACTCTGAAAGTCTTATGATGTATCATTCATAGAATGAACATTATTATTCTCTCAACCCCATAGTGAATGCTGGTTGGACCATAAATTCTAGTCTAAAATCCTCTAACAAGGTCACAACTGACAGTATGTTTGTAAGCCTTTAACAGGGTTGGGTCTTAACCGACCTCACTTCAGAAGAGTGAACAATTTTGGGTTGCCAGTCCCAGGTGGTTTTTCCCTTTACAGGGTTTCCATGTTAAATCTCTTGTGTTATGTGTTGATTGTGATATTTGTTTCTTATCATACTTTACATGTTACATGTTAGATTTGATTGATAACTATTATGGTATTAGACTAGTAATCAGTAAAAGCACAAATAGTGAAAGTAATTATTGTTTACCGAGGAGTAGAAATTGAAGTAGTTTTGAATTATACATTTTGTTTTGGGACACTGGATAACTAATTCACCCCCCTCTTAGTTATTCTAACAATTGGTATCAGAGCCATGGTTGCTTAGAACAAAGTTTTAAGGACTTAAGCACAAAGGTCTCAAGATGTATAAGAGGGAAGTACCAAAGCTGAACAAAGAGAACTTTGCAGTATGGCAAAGCTGGATGAAGCTGCACATATATGGAATTGGGAATTTTGCACTAGGTCTGATGGAGAATGGCTACATAAAACCGCCCACTGGTCCCTTAACTCTTGATCAACTGAAGGATAGGCATGAACACAATATCACTATGATGGAACTTGTTGCTACCTATATCGATGCCAAATTTGAAGACATCAAGGGTTGTGATACCGCTAAGAAGATGTGGGACAAGTTAAATCTAATATACAGTGGAGATCTAAATGTCAAAAGATCCCGAGCTAAAAGTCTAAGAGGCAGATTTGATGATATGAGAATGAAAGAAGGTGAGAACACTGTACAATACTCAAATAGACTAAAAGAGGTGGTACATGCTATTAGAGCATTTGATGGAGTGATTGATGATGAAATAGTGATAAGCAAGGTTCTCAGAACTTTGCTACTAGTTTATGCAATCAGGATCTCTGCAATTCATGAAATGAGAGCTACATCCAACCTTACTCTTGACACTCTGATTGGTAAACTTACAACCTTTGAATTAAACAATTTTGATAATAATGTTGTTCCTTCTATTGAATCCGCTTTCATGTCTTCTTTGAAGATTGGAAAGTCTAGTAGGAATAGTAAGAATTATGATAGTGATAGTAATACCGATGATGAACTTGATGAGCTTGAAGCTCGTATGGCTAGAAGATTGCCCAAAGGAAAAGGAAGGTATAGAGGTAAGCTACCTTTGGCATGTTTTAACTATAAAGAAGTTGGTCACATCACTGCTAGATGTCCTTAGAAGAAAGATGATGATATATCCAAAGACCGATCTGAAGGAAGCTATGGGAGAAGAGTCAAAAGAGGCTACTGACACAACAATAGAGACAACTGAGATGTTAAAGGAAAAAAGGTATGTTACTTAGCCAAAGATATTGAAAGTGAATATGATTCTAATGATGAAATAGAAGCTGTATTTGTTGCTATGAAAGATGACTTAGAGGAAGAAGAGAAACATGAAGAGACAACACTGATCTCTAAAGTAAGCAGAAATGATACATGGATCATAGACAATGGTTGTGCACATCATATGATCAGTGATGTAGAGAATTTTGATCATCTTGTTGAATATAATGGAGGATCTGTGAGAATGGGAAATGATGCACCTTGTATGGTAAGAGGTAAAGGTTCACTGATGATCAATGACATAATACAATGTGAAAATGCATACTAGGTAGATGGATTGAACTATAATCTATTAAGTGTGGCTCAACTAAACAATCCAGGCCACCAACTTGCTTTTGAGAGCAAAAAGGTAAGAATTTATGATGATGGAGGAAGACTTGTTAGAACTGGTACACAATCTAGAGGTAACTTATTCTATCTTGATATGGATCAGTCTTCTTGTTTGTTAATAAAGGATGAAGATGCTTGGCTATGGCACAAAAGGTTATGCCATGTGAACTTTGACAACGTGATCAAGATTAGTAAAAAGAAAAGAGTTAGAGGATTGCCTAACTTGACAAAACCTGATCATGCCATGTGCCATGAATGTCAAAAAGGTAAGATGACTAAGTCTAGTTTTAAAAGTAAAGACTACTCAAAAAAGAAGATACTTGAGTTGGTTCATACCGACCTATGTGGTCCTATGAGAACTTAGAGCTGTTCTAGTGATATATATTTTATTCTTTTTGTTGATGACTATACTAGACTGATGACTGTTATGTTCCTAAAAGAGAAATTTGAAGCCTTTAAAATGTTTAAGTGGTATAAAGCTAAGGTAGAGAAAGAAACTAGAAAAGAAATAAAATGCTTAAGATCTGATAGAGGAGGTGAATTTATCTCTGATGAATTTACTAATTTATGTAATGAGCATGGAATTAAAAGATAGGTCTCTGCACTGAGGACACCTCAACAAAATGGCATTGCTGAAAGAAGGAATAGGTCTATAATTGACTGTGCTAGAACATTGATGATACATAAGAATGTTTCTCAGACATATTAGAGAGAAGCTATCAGTACAGCTGTGTATGTTCTTAACCGAGTACAACTGAAGAAGGACACCAACTGAACACCTTATGAGCTATGGTTTGGACACAAACCTACTGTAAGTTATTTCAATATTTTTGGAAGTAAATGCTTTATTTTGAAAGATGAGAGAAATGGTAAATTTGATTCTAAAGGAGATGAAGGGATATTTTTGGGATATTCCTCTACAAGTAAAGCATATAAATGTTTGAATAAGGTTACAAATAAGATAGTTGAAAGTACCAATGTTTGTGTTGATGAGTTTGATGACAAGAACATAGAGGAAAGTACAAAGGAACCAGAAGACTATGGTAGATTCACTTACATTGAACATCTAGAGTATCTACTGATGTCACAAGCTGTGACAACCGGTCAGCAGGGAAACAATACAGGACAACAACCAACACAAACCGATGAACAAGATGGAGCTACCATGCAAGGAAATGACCCTAAAAAGGATGAGCAAGAAAGGAGAAATCAAGTTCTAGCTAGTTTTGTTAGAAGAAATCATCCTGAGACACAAATCATTGGAGACAGACATGCTGGAAAGAAAACTAGAAGCAAAACAAGACAAGGTATATGTTTAGTTTGTGAATTTGAACCTAAAAATGTGAAAGTTGCATTAGAGAATGAAGAATGGGTTAATGCAATGAAGGTGTAAATAGAACAAATAGAAAAGAAGAAAACCTGGTCCTTAGTACCCCGACCTAAAGATAAGAATGTTATCGGTACTAAGTGGATATTCAGGAATAAATTGAATGAAAATGGTGAAGTCACAAGAAATAAAGCTAGATTGGTATGCAAGGGATATGCATAGGAAGAAGGCATTGACTATGGAGAAACATTTGCACCTGTTGCTAGATTGGAAGGAGTTAGAATGCTACTTGCATATGCTACAAACAAGAAATTCAAAGTCTATCAAATGGATGTGAAATCAACATTTCTGAATGGTATACTTGAAGAAGAGGTCTACATCGAACAACCTGAAGGATTTATTGATCCCATTAATAAAGACATGGTATGTAGATTACATAAAGCTTTATATGGGTTGAAGCAAGCACCTAGAGCATGGTATGAGAGATTGCACACTTACTTGTTAAGTATTGGATTTGTTAGAACAAGTGAAAACAATAATTTGTATATGAAGGGTGATACTGATGATACTATTATCATTGCTGAAATTTTTGTTGATGATATTAATTTTGGAGGTCAAGATCATATATGTAAATCTTTTGCTGATGACATGAGGAATGAATTTGAAATGTCTATGTTCGGAGAGATTAAGTTCTTTCTTGGACTACAAGTGATTCAGTAGAGTGATGGAATATTCATCACACAATCTAAATACATAAAGGAAGTACTGAAGACATTTGACATGGATGATGCTAAACCTATGGGAACACCGATGGCTACTGGATACAAATTGACAAAGGAGGATGAAACTACAGAGGTAAACTAGACACTTTACCAATCCATGATTGGTATGTTAATGTACGTAGTTCACAGTAGACCAAATATAGCACATGATGTGGGTATTGTTGGAAGATTTTCTTCTAATCCTAGAGAATCACACATGATAGCTACAAAAAGGATCTTAAGATACCTAAAGAAAATAGAAATTATGGATTATGGTATCCTAAGGAAGGGAAGTTTGAACTGAAAGTTTACACTGATGCTGATTGGGCTGGAAATGTGGATGATAGAAAAAGCACCACCGGAAGAGCATTTTTCTTTGGTGAAAGACTTGTAACCTGGACAAGTAAAAAGCAGGCTTGTATTTCTTAGTCTATAGCTGAAGTAGAGTATGTTCCTACTACTACTAACTGTTCAAACATTGCATATATCAAATAAGTGTTGGAAGGGATGAATGAGGTAATCACTGACCCAGTGATTATATATTGTGACAACACTAGTGCTATTAATATTTCAAAGAACCCTGTAATGCACTCTAAGACAAAGCATATATCTATTAAGTATCATTACTTAAGAGAACAAGTGCAAGAGAAGCAAGTGAAGTTAGAATTTGTCACATCTAAAGAACAACTTGCAGATATTTTTACAAAGCCTCTACCGAAGGACACATTTGAATACTTGAGGATTAGACTTGGGGTCCATCCCCTATCTATCGGTCACTAAGGTGATCTAGTTGTTGCATTAACCTAATTTTATTAGAAGACCATTTATGTTGATGCAGCATAGTTCACACTTTGAATCGTGTTCAAGGTTGTGATTAAGTTTGGAGAACTTGAACCACTTGGAATATCAGTATACAGAGATACAAAGGAGGACATAATTGTTTGTTTATTTGTTTCTTTGGCATTTCTATCAAAGGGAGAGATAAATAATATGAAAAGGGACAAGCACCGATTATAATTATCTAAGGGAGAGACAATCTGAATGAGACAAAGTATTGAGGATCAGTTACATAGAACAAAAGCAAGAACATGAGAACTGAAAAGATCACAACTACATAATGGAAGCTGTATTATCTAATGCTGTTTAGTAACCTAGTGATTAAACATATTAAGTCTATTCAACTTACAACATTTTGTTCAAAAAGTTGTAGAATATATGTTTGGTATGTATATGGTACATTTCATATTACTTGAGTTGCCATCAATGCCAAAGGGAGAGATTGTTGGACTACAACTGATTTGGAATCTGATTGAAGAATCTATGATTAAAGATCACTAAGGAGTTGCTGATTAGATATGTAATATGATTAAATTAGTATTATGTTTTCATTGATGTCAACTAGTTTGACAACACTTATCTTGTAAGTTACTATATCGAGACATCTGAAGAAAGGTGAAAGAGATGAAGAACAGAGAAATCTACATGGGGAAAGATGTACATGACAGATGAGGATAACGAACACATTGAGTAACTTGTTGATGAGTCTATGACTTGATGATATTGACTTTATTATATTGCATTCATCTATGATGAAGTATAGAGATGAAAGACACAAAGTATTGTTGTCAGTAAATGAAGCATTTCTAGTATACACTGATGAAGTGTAGTGTATACCGATCACAGTATTAACTGAGCAGTGTTCACCAACACATTTCTTTTTTAACCAAGCATAATAGAATGAATTAAATGATTAGTTTAGCTGATAAGATTGATGAGCTATAAAGTACCTTGATTTCAGTGATAATAGATAATGTTTGTTATGAAGATCGACGGCTAACAAAATTGAAGGAAGATCTAACGAAGGAGATTGAAATGTGTTACTAACACGTCAGTCGAGAAAGCTTGAAGTGGAAAAATCTTTGAATGTGGTTAAGTGGCAAAATTTGATGGCGGAGAAGAAAATGATTTACCCGTCTATATAAGAGACCAGAATGTCATTATGGAAGAATGCCGGAAGAAGTAGAAACTACAGGAATATCATACAAACAAGGTTTTCATGCATTCTGATCATACTGGTTAGTGAGAATCGAGCTGCAGAACAATTATCGAGCTACAAAACAATTACTGAGCTATAGAGAGAAATTACCGACAGACAGTAAGTAGTTACAATATTAAATCTGAAGTGAAATATTGATAAGAAGGATTTGTATGGACTAAATATTAATCTTTAATCTTTAATTGAAGTTGTATTAATGTAGATCATTTACTGTTACATATTTAACCATTGTATATAGTCAAAATCTCTTAACCGAGTGGACTCTGAAAGTCTTATGATGTATCATTCATAGAATGAACATTGTTATCCTGTCAACCCCATAGTGAATGCTGGTTGGATGATAACTTCTAGTCTAAAATCCTCTAACAAGGTCACACCTGACAGTGTGTTTGTAAGCCTTTAACAGGGTTGGGTCTTAACCGACCTCACTTCAGAAGAGTGAACAATTTTGGGTTACTGGTCCTAGGTGGTTTTCCCTTTACAGGGTTTCCATGTTAAATCTCTTATGTTATGTGTTGATTGTGATATTTGTTTCTTATCATACTTTACATGTTACATGTTAGATTTGATCAATAACTATTATGGTATTAGACTAGTAATCAGTAAAAGCACAGACAATGAAAGTAATTATTGTTTACCGAGGAGTAGAAATTGAAGAAGTAGTTTTGAATTATACATTTTGTTTTGGGACACTGGATAACTAATTCACCCCCCTCTTAGTTATTTTAACAATTGGTATCAGAGCCGTGGTTGCTTAGAATAGAGTTTTAAGGACTTAAGCGCAAAGGTCTCAAGATGTATAAGAGGGAAGTATCGAAGCTGAACAAAGAGAACTTCGTAGTATGGAAAACCCAGATGAAGCTGCACATATCTAGAATTGGGAATTTTGCACTAGATTTGATGGTGAATGGCTACATACAACCACCCACTGGTACCTTAACTCTTGATCAACTAAAGGATAGGCATGAACACAATATAACTATGATGGAACTTGCTACTGCGTGTACCGATGTTGAATTTGAAGACATCAAGGGTTGTGATATTGCTAAGAAGATGTGGGACAAGTTAAATCTAATATGCAATGGAGATCTAAATGTCAAAAGAGCTCGAGCTAAAAGTCTAAGAGGAAAATTTGATGATATGAGAATGAAAGAAGGTGAGGCCTATCTACCAAACCTAGATCCGCATCTCACCTCCCATGAACCATCTTGACAACCCTCTACAATTGCAGGTCAGATCGCAATTTGCTACCCCACAACAATCAACTAGGGCTTCAAGAGGAACCTGAAAACCTAGATACATAGACCTAGATTAAAATCTCACCTCGCTCTGATACCACCTAATGCAAGGTAGGGCCAAGAGGGGCCAAAAAAGCCTA
Source organism: Chamaecyparis obtusa (assembly GCA_027943335.1). Taxonomy (NCBI): domain Eukaryota; kingdom Viridiplantae; phylum Streptophyta; class Pinopsida; order Cupressales; family Cupressaceae; genus Chamaecyparis; species Chamaecyparis obtusa. Next base: position 92,803 of record BSBK01000163.1, read on the forward strand.
CTCAACACATGCGGAAGCAAACAAACACAACAGTGAGAGAGAGAATGCTAGATCTTTCATATATTTCATCAAATAGAACCATACATGTCAGGCTGTAAGGCCTTCTTGGTTATGACCTGATATTACAAAGAGATATAGAAGTCCTCCAACATGCGAGGATCTGTCAAAATCTCTACTTCTATCTTCTACCAAACTCCTATCCGAAAATCTACCTCCTAAACTATAACTAAACAACTACATTTATACAAGAGTCTACCGAACTGAGTCGACCTTCAGATCCATAATCAATGAAAGGAATGGTCAGATCTAGGACCACATGATTCCCAATGATGGATTCCAACATTAAATATGTGACCCAATATAAATGCACAAGTCAGCCACAACAAAAACTAAAATTGAACCCGTCGATGAGCAAAGATAACTAAGTAGTAAACAAGCAACGCCGAGCGCCAGTGAAACAACCGACTGCCTAGGAGATAACCGGCTACACTCGGTAACCAAAGGAAACTGACCAACTACTGACCAAATCGGTCAAAGCAAGAACCAAGCAACATAGACAAACTCCAAATTGTTTTTGGTGACACAGGATTGTCGAGGACCCGAGATGCTCCTGCATCATGATGACAATGGAAAATAATGTGCCATCTACTACATTAGTCAAAAACTCATGGAATATGAGTTGAACTACTAAAAAATGGAAAAGGCATGTCTTGTAGTGGTTTTTTCTACTCAGAAGCTTTGACACTACATCCGCTTAAATACTTTCTCTTGAGGATCACACTTACAAAACAAATAGAAAAATGGGTCATGCTCCTAAGTGAGTTCGACATCCAATATGTAGATAGAAAAGATATAAAGGGGAAAGTCATCGCAAATCAGTTAGCTAAAGCACCCCTAGTAGATCCATATATGTTGGTGATGGAGTTCCTTGATGAACATCTCTGCATAGTTAAAGAACTACCAACATGGAAACTATACTTTGATGGGTCATACACATCTCATGGATCAGGATCAAGAATCCTCTTTGTCACTCCATAAGGTGATTACATATCCAAATAATTCAAGTTGGGATTCCCTTGCACCAATAACATTACAGAATATAAGGTGCTCATCTTAGGCCTCAAAACAACAATCCAATAGAATATCACAGAACTGCAAGCATTCAAAGATTCAAAAATAATCATTAAGCAGGTCCTGGATGAGTTTCAAACCAAATATGGTAAGCTATTACCATACAAAGAGCTCTTGGATAGATTGAAAAATAATTCATAAGCCTACAGTTTACACAAGTCCCTAGGCTTCAAAACAAAGTGATAGATGTAATGAAAACCATTGGGTCCTTACTGGAAATCCCTCAAGATTTAATGCATTACAAAATCTTAGTCGATCAACTACGTACACCCACTTATGAGAACATTGATTCTGAATTGGTGTGCATTTTGGTTGGTCTTCAGTCCCCATGGTACCATGACATCCATTCTTCTCTAAAAAATGGTATCATATCCCCTCACATCACAAACACCCAACACCAGAACCTTATTCACAGAGATTCCTGCTACTCTTGTAGCCAACACCCTATATCATCATAGATATCACAACATCCTCTCTCAGTGTTTAGATTTGAATGAGGCCCTCCTAGATTTGCAAGAGGTTCACACTGGAATTTGCAGTGCCCACATGAGTGGCATGGTTCTAGCAAAGTAGCTACTCAGAGTTGGGTATCATTGGCCAATAATGGAACATGATGCATGGGAATTTGTAAAGAAGTGCCTACCATGTCAACAATATGCTAATTTGATTCATGCTCTGACACATGACGTTTAGCCCATTGTGCCACCATGGCCTTTTTCATGTTAGAGATTTGACCTCATTGGTAAGATCACTCCCCTTTCCTTGGATGGACACAAGTATATCATAACCACCACTGAATATTTCACCAAATGGGTTGAAGAAATTATTCTCACCCTTACTACAGGCATTCAGATATCTAAGTTCCTCCTTTACTACATCATCTATCATTACGACATCTCCTCCACCATTTTCATAGATCATGACACACCTTTTGAAAATCAACATATGAAAGACCTGTGTGCCAGATTCTACATCCATCATCATTTCTTCATTCTAATTCCCCGAAGGAAATAACCAAGTTGAGGAAACTAACAAAACCATCCTAAAAATATTCTAAAAAGTTGTCAATGATTTTGGTCATGTCTGACACCTTCAAATCAATCTCACCCTCTGGGCCTACCACACCTAATTTTGCACTCCCACAGAAACCACCCCATACTCTACAGTATATGTTGTTGAGGCTGTCTTACCAATTGAGGTCAAGCTCCCATCATTAGACATGTCCATAAAGAACTTTACTACTAATGAAGACTATCACGTACCATGCCTCACCCAGCTGGACCTGTTAGATGAAAAGAGGCAACACGCTTATGATCATCTGGTTGTATATCAGAACTGGATTAAGATAAGTTACAACAAGAAGGTCCACCCTAAATAGTTCCAAGTGGGAGACATGGTCCTTAAGGAGAGTCAAAAAGTGCAGGTTGATCAAGAAAAGAAAGGAAAGTTTGAGCCTACCTGGTTGGGCCCTTACGTTGTTGCAACATATTTTGGCTCAAGAGCCTACACATTATCAACACCTAAAGGGGACCCACTACATGATCCCATAAAAATCATCCATCTAAAGTGGTTCTATGCCTGGACCATCTCCCATGTATCTCAAAAAACCTCTAAAAATTGCAAAAAGTCCTTAAAAAATCATTGTCTTTGTAACAACCTCATAAATAGGCACCTTGATAATATTAAAAACATTCAAAATGTAAAATAAAAATAAAAAAATGAAAAAGTAAAGAGGAATAACTATCTAATGGTGAAAAATTGGCAATCAAGCACATAGGACAAGTATGTTGGTGAAAACTATGAAACATATGCAATATATAGTGGACCATATCATTATCTATCAAAATCCCTCTCCATAACCAAACACGCCCTTGTCCATCATCTCTCCACCTACACTCCTTCAACAAATCCCTATTCCCATGGTGTTCCCATCCTCGTATCAGAAAGAGTGAATTATTATATAGTACCAGAGCTTCTTGTATATACTAAGGCACGTCCTATCCACAAATCCTGAGCTGTATATATAATTATCATTTGTCAATCTATCGTCAAATCCTGAGCTTTGTAAAGTGTCAACTATATATAGTGTTTGTCTCTGGCACTTGTATGTTTTTTTTAGGTTTCCTTGTACATATCTTTATTCATTTCACAAGAGCATGGTCAATTGCATTGTCCTCCCAAGTCATATTTCTCAATGAGTACCTTAGAAATAAATTCTCAATCATTGTAGTTATCCCAAAGTCCTCTTTTTTCCATCTAGATACAATTTGCAGCCAACCCCAACACACATGTCCTTGTAAGATGCATCCTTCCTCATGTACAACATAATCACACCATCTCTCAGTTAGTCAATCTCTTTTGGAAAAGGACATATTTTGTATTTATCACTTTGGGTTTTTGTTTTTTTTCTTTGGTTCTTGTTAATCTTGTGCACCTTCACATTGTTCCTCTCCTCAAGGTCGCCATGATCCTCTATATCATGGCGTGGTGCAAATAAGAGAAATATGGGGTAAGGCTCTTTTGTTCTTCTTATTTTTTCCTATGAGTTAGTTGGATATGACCCTTGCATGACCCACATGTGATCTTTTGGGTTACATGGTGCACATGACAAATGTCATTTTTTTGTGGGTTCTCCAACATCATTTCCACCATGGCTCCGCTGGGTCCATGTGTGATGCTGGAGTAACTCTTGCCTATCTTTTTCGTGTCAATCATATGAAATTCTAGTGACATGACCTTGGGTTCCTAGTAAAATTTGAAAGTCCCTTATGTTTCTACATCAAAATAAGTGCTCAAACTACATGGTGATATTCAATCCCAGAATACCCCATTCTCAAGCTTCAAGAAAAATTCCCCCATCGATCCCCAACTAAAAATATTGTCACCAATCCAAAAAATCATCCTAAAAAATCCACAACCATAAAATCCCTATCTCTAGTCCCCATAAATCTATTCATTACCTATGAACCTATCACCATCATCCATTCTCTCCCCACCAACAAAACCACTCATCCTGATGCAAAACTAGAAAACACCCATTCTATTCTAATCTTCAACCCATGGATTTTGATTGTGCAAAAACACCCTTCCCACCTACCTAATCCCACCTCTCATAGTGAGGGTTCAGTAGGACAGTGATATGCTATATATACCACCTTCGTTCTCCCCCCACATTCATTCGCTTGCATTTCATATCATGTGTATTATTATTTAGATTACATTATCATTTAGAGTGCATTTAATTGCATTATCATTTAGATTGTGTTTAAATTACACCATCATTTATATTGCATTCAGTTGCATTATTCCCTACATTTTCAATTGCATTTAGTTACTCTTGGTTACATAAATATTCATCTTTACACTAACCTAGTTGCATCCATTTTAATTGCATCTTTAAATCATCAATTAAAATAATTTTAGATTCACTTTAGATTCATTTCGCTTCATTCAATCATTTAAGTTGCATTTTTAATTCATCTAGATTAATTTTGCACAAATAATTTAAGTTGCATTGTTAATTCATTTAGATTAATTTTGCATGAATCGTTTCAGTTGCATTGTTAATTCATTTAGATTAATTTTGCACAAATCATTTAAGTTGCATTGTTAATTCATTTAGATTAATTTTGCAGGAATCATTTAAGTTAATCATTAGTTCATTTTAAATTGTGTATAGTTAATCATTTTTAGTTCATTTTAAATCTTGCATAGTTAATAATTATTAGTTCATTTTAACTCTTGCATAGTTAATCATTTTAGTTTATTTTAAATCTTGCATTTTAAGTCATTTATTATCTTGCATTGTTAAGACATGGTAAAAATGTATCATCCATACATACATAAATAAACATCATAAACAACATAAATATATCATACATCCATGACATGTGTAAAATTCTAAAACATCATGAATCATATGCATCCTGCATCTACAAAGCATCAATAACTGCATCTCACATAAATCATAATTCACATACATCACATAGATATCAAAAGCATACATAAGAACATCACATCCTACATCAAAAACACATTAGTCTCCTATTATAGTCATCTAACACATCACATCCTACATCATACACGTCAATACATCATAAAATCATGCATCCATATATTTGCATTGAAAAATGAGCTCATGACACATCAAATCCCACCCAACTCAATGTCATATATATATGTATATCCCTCAAAGAATAAAAGAATGTCCCATTTCCCACATCCCACATCAAAGAATAAATGAATGTATAGAGTGTCTCATGAAGAGTCCATCAATGAATACATATATAATGTATGAGACAATGCCCTCCAAAAGAATAATAATATACATATGTACAAAAAGTCATGCAACATATCACTTCCTATTAGTCTCTCCTAGGGGAGGCTGCACTTCAACATCTGCTAATGGGTCAACTTGCTCAGATCTTGTGATGGCGTGACTAAAATTTCTATCTGTATAACCCTAGGCTATGGCCTCTCCACTGTGCTTTGTATCCCTATATCCTGCACCTATGTGGATACTTGTGATGGCCCTGTAACCTCCCAGCCTCTGCCATCTACCTCCATCCCCACACCTGATTCCTCAGCCTCTGCTATTTGTATGGAGCCACTAGTTGACCATTGTTGGCTCTATATCTGACTGGGCTGGTGGCTCTCCTGACCTATCCTCTATGAGGGGCTAACCCAAAAACTACTCCCCCATCCTCTTGCTACTACTAGCCCTTGCCCCAATACACCTATACCTATCACTCCTAATCGATTGACCCACCGGTAGTGGTCTCTCCCTTGTCAGTAGGTGAAAGGTGGACGTCCCTAAGTGCCACCACTTAGAGAGTATGGTGACCATAGCCATATACGTACACCTATATGACATACATGCCAAGTATTCAAGTCTAATGATGTCCACTCATGCCTAGTATGTTAGGGTGAACTGCTCTTCCACCTCTAGCATAGGTGCATGTCTCTCTTGGCTCATCAGTCAATCCATTGACCACTACAACCAATTCAAGTTAGCTACATCAATTTTCTTCCCTGATGCATTCTAATCATCTACCCTTGCATTTCATACCCTGGCCCTGTCCCCTCCCCTTTCTCTTCTAAACTTTCACCAGCGATCCCACAAGTTTTTACTGCGATCCTACTAAACCTTAGTCCTTGTGATCACGTAAGCATGGGATCATGAATTATGCTTCTAGCTATACATTCATGGGAACACATTCCTATGATGACACCAACCTACCCTAGTGACCCCTCACAAGATCACATTATTTTTCCAAATTCTCCCCTTTTGGTTCAGTATCATGATCTTGCAAAAGATCCCTAGACCCTGAGAAATTTGGTGATCCTGCCAAAAATCCTGCATTTCCCCCACCCGTCCCCTAATCTAACAATTTTCTATGGGATCATGATCTCGTTGGTCCCGATGGCGATCCTGCCAATCCTGAACTTGTGGGATCGCAAATTTGCTAACCACACATTGTAATAAATGATGAAAAAATAAAGTACAAGGCTAGTTTTTTGATCCTACTTATTTGTCAGGTGCTCGGTGCTGCTAGACGCTCCTCATGATGTCAGCTTGCTGCCTTGATATTCCTCCTCTCTCCATTACTATATTTAATATCAGAGCTCAAAATAGAAATATCTCTCTAAGCTCCATTATATGCAAATAACCTATTTCTGGCCCTCCCGACCCTTATTAAGGGTCTCCTGTGAATTAGTTTTCCTTTCTGAAGCCTCCCAGCCCACCCATTCTTCCCATTTTTTGGCATACCCTCATTTTCTTTCATGTTTCACCCACTTTTCACCCCTTCTTTCCCTTTTCTGACTTGTTGCGCCAAACCCTTCCTTCCTTTCGAGATGCCGCCTAGGCCCCTTTTTCTTTCCCTACTGCTCTTTCAAGGGGGCATCACCTAGTCTAAATCTCCTTGCCTACATTTTGGGGCAATTTTATCACCTCATAAATTTGTCACATTATTTATTATTTTAAACATCTTTGAAATAATATTATTTTAACACTATGTAGAAGAGGGGCAAAATGTAGACAACTAAATCTGATTACATAATTAGGTAATCTTATTTAGCTCTCTCCTAAGGCACTAATTAATTAAATATTAATTATTTAATTAATTTATTGCATCCCCTAGTTAATTAATTCAATTAATTAACTATAGTCAAATTAATTATCTAAATGAAAATCCATAGTCTAATAATTAATTAAAACCCCCTTCATCTATTAATTTAAATAAATATAGTCATCTATTTAAATTAATTCACAAACCCCATTTTCCTCCTATTTTTGGAATTAAATAAAGCATTTAATCCAATTTGAACACATGGCTCCTAACTTTAACCCCTAACGTAACCAATCCCAACTACCTAACCTTGAGTTCTTACTCAACCCAACCTATTCACACATACAAAACCTTCTTAATTAGCTAATGACCCATGATTAGCTAATCCAACCCTCCACTCATTCTCTCTCCTCCCATCACATCCTCTTCATTCTCCCACTTGCCTCCTAATCCAAACCTAATCACTTCCTAAACATTTGCACAATCATAATCCAAGGATTAAGAAATCCTAACCCAAACCAAGTCAAACCTCATGTCACATTGTCACATCCCCCAACTCTCTCAACTCATGTCAACCTTAATTTTTTTTTCACATCCCTTACACACTTCATCTCCCTCTTACACATTTGTCCCCTCTCACATCTCCCAAAATGGTCACATTACCCCATACCTTCCAACCTCTGTCCCTATGAAACTTGTCACAATGAGAGACATATAAGAAAGTGAAATCCATGTGCTCTCTCTCAAATGCATCTTGACCCTTCCTCAGGTTTTCATCTTGACTATTCATTCAACCCTCCTCATGCCTATAAATTGAACTCTCTTCCTCTTCATTTTTATCCACCATTTAAGAAAAGTTACCATGTTATTTTGAAAAACAAAATTGACATCCATACCCTCATAATGCCAAATTTTCCACTCATCCTTTGAAGATTGAGCACAATTTGAGCATACATCCAATCTCTTGGACCAAATATACTCAACAAGGGTGGCTTCACATTGGATTTGTGAGAGCTTTGAAAATTTGTTTATTTTTCTCATACTCTTATTTATGGTCTTAACATAAGTGTTTATCTTCTTTGTTTTGTTGAATGCTTTACTTAGTTTAGTATTCCTTAACACTACATTTTAGGTGATACCGTTGGTAATGAGATTGTTGATGATGTGGAGGTGTTACCTTTTTCTAAGGGTAATGTTGAGGATGTTGGTATTGATGAAATTATTGATAGGGTTTTCATTGGATATGATAATCTCATTGTTGATGAGGATTTGTAGACTAGGTTGTTCTAGCTGGATGTTGTTACTTGTGTTGCAAAATTGAAAATGATGGCTAAGGATATAGAGGTGGCTGATGAAGATGGTGGACAACTTGAATAAATTTTTGTTGATAAGATGATAGTGGAAGACGATGAAGTGCATGATTTTTTTGTGAAGCAGAATGCAAATCTGACGCATTGTGTTAAGGATGTTGATAAGTTTGTTTCTATTAGTAGGTATGTTGATTGGTTGGTTGTAGTGTAGAGGATTCAAAGGTTTCTTATGTGCATGTTTATCTTTTTTCCTTTTAGGATTGGGAAACCAATGGTCAAGATGGAGTTGTGTTTAGTCTTTCTTGTGGCATCAAAGTGTGAGGCACACTTTTCTATCTACCCTAAGTGTCTAATGCAGGATCATCTTGGGTTCCTAGTGATCTTACATCATCTTGGAGGAATTTCCTTGTGGCCTAATGAAGTTCCTTAATTTAGGCAATTTTTAGAGATTTTGTGTGTGAACGATATGTGGAGATATTTGGCACGTGTGATGAAAGTGGATTTTTATTTTATTTTATGGAGGCTATGTTTATGATCACACCTCTTCAAGTCATGTGGATTGTGAGATATGGCATGTTATTTGTCAACTAGTCATTTTATTCATGTCAACGATTCAATTGTGTTCACCAGTTAATTATTGAGGATTGCGGTGGAGGTTTTTGATCGATGGAGCTAAATGACATGGATCTCAAGGTGGACCTATGTGTGGCCAACTTGGTGGTTAGATCACACCTAGTGAATTAATAAAATGCTATAATTTATTTGGGATCTAAGCCAACTTGGTCTAATACATTTGTCTTGGGATATATAATATCTTGAATGCTGACCTTGTTGGCAAGTGATGTTTTGAGAGCAAAATGGATCACTTGAGGGTTGTCATTTATGGAAAAAATTATGTTATAGTGATTTCATGTAGTAAGTATGAGTGTTGGAGACACAATCATGAAAATGACTAAGTACAAAATTAGATTTACAGAGTACTACAGTATTGTTTTGGTTAACAAAGACAATATATGCTATATGATGGATTATGAGCTTAGAGAAAGACATTTTGGGATATGTGTGATCTTCAGTTAAGATCACATGTATTTTGGTATTGATATTAGTAAGTTACAGTGATATGAAGGCATATGAAGACAGAGGAATAATGAAACATGGCATATGAATAGTCCTGATGATTAAGGGAATGCTAGATGGAATGGTAACATGCTAAGTCAAGTAAAGATTATATATTGCTGACACTTTGGTAATACAAGATCACTAACTTAGTATTTATTGTTTGCATTAGTTATTATTATGTTTTGTATTGTATTTGGAAGCTGACTGGATGACATAATAGATATAAATAAAGATTGTTTTGTGAAAGCGATGTATGAATAAGATATGGATAGAATGTAATATATGCAAGTTTGGGATATTAGTGATGGTTGATAGCAGATGCAAGATCAGAGATTGACATAGGCTATTGAGAACTATAACTGGAACTATCAAAGCATAACAAATGCTTGTATTGTTCACTCTTGAGAACACTTTTTATGAACTGAATTATTGATTTGTGAGGCCTCACCCCGACCCGTCATAGCATCTTTCCTTTTCTGCATTTTGATACAGTGATACACTTGTTGATCTATTTTGGATTGAGACTCGAGATATGATATTTTGATGGTGATTATTATATTATGTATGTGTGGATGTGAATCTAGAGTACATCATGATTTTTATTATGCATGGTTGTTAGAGTAAATTATTCATGTTAGATTTGAATACTGCACATGATGATTATGTATGTATGATGTTCAAATATTATTGAATGGGAAATTGTGATTTGAATTGAGCTATACATATTGGGTTATGATACTAAATAGGAAATTGAATATGTATATTTCGTGCAATGTTATCATCTTGAACTACTGATGCTCGATGTGAAGTGTGCAGGTATGAGAACCATGGGAATTATCGGAGAACCAAGGTTAAACACATGTGAACTGAGTAAACCAAGGCTTAGTCCAATGTGGGATTACAAAGCCTCGTTGTAATGTGAACTTGTCGTAAAAGTGAATTTTCATGTGCATTAGTAGTTAGCTTCATGTTGTCTTTCTTGGCATTTGTATGTAATGTGGAATTGTTAGTGTCACTTGACACTTGTAATGTACTCATTTAAATTTATTTTATTCCAGCCACTTCTAGAGGCCAATAAGAAGTTCTAGGGGTCATTTTTGGCATAATTTATGTATCTTAATGTTAGGGGTATGGGTTAGGAAGGTTTTGAGCATATCCTAAACCCCCTAGAGACTTTGGCAACCCTTTTTTTGAACCCATTTACCCTTACCTACGAGATTGGATGGATCTTGACCCTTACCCAACTTCACCTTTCCTTCCAATCAAGCATTAATCATGGGGGGACAAGGGAAATCAAGGAGACCTTAGAGTCAAATCTGCAATTATGATTGGTGGGTGGGTAGAATTTGGAGCCCTTTTTAGAGGCCTTGGATAGAATTAGAGGGTGTTCACCCACTCTCTAATTTTAGAGACTTTAGGGTTTTGGAGGAGGAAGAAAAGTGGACAAGCTCTTCTCAAATTTCCATTTCCATCACACTTGTGGAGGTTGGTTACTCTTCTCATGGAAGTCTTTCTACTTGTGCATTAGATTAGCTTGTATCTTTCTCCCTCATGTATATGAATCTTGATTCTTGTTGTGACAATGTGTTGTAAGGGAGGGATTTTGGGTTTGATTTCATGGTTTGATCTTGTTCTTTTTGCTTGATTGAGGGAGTTCTTGTTTATGGGTGTGAGGCATTACTCACCCTTTTGGGAAGGGAAGAAGTGGCCTATGGGTGGAGGGGTTAGTTGGGCTCTCCATGAGGTGAGAGTCTCTTCTCTTGGAGAAGAGGGATAAGTCCATGGTGTATGGGCACCATGGAAGCCATTGCATTCTTGTATTTTGAAGAGGATGTTAAGAAAAGTATGTGTATGAAGAGGCATTTGGATATCCATGGATATGTAGCCTTGAAGAGGCATTTGGATATGTAGCCTTGAAGAGGCATTTGAATACTCATGGTGAGAAAATTTTTATGTAATGGCATTCTCCCCTTGGAAAAGCCCACCTCCACCCTCTCAATGAGCTTGTAAGACTCATTTGTGTAACCTTGGAAGGGAGTAATTTGTTGTATGTGCATTTGTGTAAATTGTTTGTGAGCATCTTGTTGATCTTGTTGCATACCCATTTAGCCTTGGTTCTCCAAGCTTGGGGGTGGTCTCATAAGAGACCTTGGTTGGGTGGTGAGCACCCATGGTTCTCTCCTTTGTTGCAGGTTTTGAGGTCAACACCCAAGTGGAAAAGCTTGAAGAAGTTTCTCTTGTTGAGCTTGTATCAACTCTCCTAAGTTGTTGTATTATTGACCTTGAAGGAGATCTTTCTCTCTTGTATATTGTAAAGAATTTCCATTATTGGGTTCATTGTAAAATAGTAGATGTATATGAAAGGGTATATGTAATATGATGAAGTGAAGTAGCTCTTTTATGTTGATCTCTCATTGAGTATTCCATCAAAGTGTAATATATAATTGTAATGTAAATGGTTCTTCATCATAGAGATTATGTAATGAAATTGATAGGATGTCTATAATGAAAATGCAATCTATTTCTATCTTGTCTAATTGACTTTTGCTTCTTAAGATAGTGGAGTTATTTTCTTTTAAAAAAAAAAGTTATTCAAAGTTGGCAAGAGAAGATATGAAATCATTCAATAGTATGTAAAATTGCATTAATATGGATAGCCATGAAACTCTTAATACTTGGATTCATAGTTGAAAGCTCCTTGCAATCTATCTTATGGTAGACCAAACTCATACTTAAATAGACCATACTTGGATGAAGAAACTTGATCATCTCTTATTCTCTTTCAAAAGAATTATCCATGGAATAACTGTTAAGATGAAATATCAATGAGAGACATATATGCATTCTAGACTTACTCATTTCCTTCTTTGAGCAACTCTTAAACTAAACCACTAATTGCATTCTAAACACCTCACCTATGGCTAGTAAATAAAACAAAGAGATCAAGTTGATGAAGTATTAGTCATATTGTAAAAAAAAAGACACTTCCAGAATTTGCAAGAGCAATTTTGCTCTCTGGAAAATGTATGGGGATAAAATTATCCCCATACTACACATAGAATATTCCTTGTTTTTTATTATTTATGCACTAAATAAAGTTAACTAAACTAAAACATACCCTAGACTACCACTAAAATAAAGACTTAGCATATATAATGCTAAAGTGGGTGTTTAATATACCTCCACTCATGACCAAGCTAGTGGCCCCCACTAAAGCTCTCTTCCTAGGCGCAGGTGATGGGCTTGGGAAAGATTTATGTTAAATTTCTTAACCAAACACCTCCCTACGTGGGTACAAAGGGGCCTTGAGAAGTGACCCTTGTCAGCAAAAAGATTTAAAGCACTGTTATTTTACTTTAGTCCCTTGTTCCATGCACAAATGGTTTGTCAAGGCTTTAATACATTTTCCAACTTTCAAGTTACCCCCTTACATGCGTACCTGACTTAGAACTTTAAGTCTGACATTTCCCTCTTGTCATAAAAAGTACTCCATTCCTTGTCCTACGTACCATCTTCTTGGTCTCCTCTTTGGGGAAGGCAGATTAATTGTCTTCCACTTGGTTTGACTTTAAAACCATTTCTCTCATTCATTAGCCTTGGGTTGCAAAAATCCTCTTCATGAGAAGAGTGGGGCCCACTTGATTTTCCCTCCCTTGCCTAGAAATGCGCCCACTTTGCCTAGGGCTTAGTCTAGCTTGTAGGGAAGCTAGTCGGAATAGGTGGATGTTAATGGGTTTGAATAGTAGCTTAGTAGGATTTAGAGTTTAGTTTAGTTTATTTTGAATTTGATCTTTTTATGTTATTACTATTATGTAGTGGTAAAAAATAAATAAATAATAAATCATTCCTTTTCCACTAATAAAATTATCTTGTTATTTTAATTGCCCACCTCATTGGGCTTGCTAATACTAGTTATTAATCTCACATTATTATTATTAGTAGTTTATTTTATCTAAGTGTTATAGTTTTAACGAGGCTATCATATAGTTAATTAGGTGTGTTTAATTTGTAACTTGATTATTAATCTAAAGCATATTTGGGTATGTTGGAAACTCAATTGATTAGATTTAGTAGGATTAGCGAGTATATTTAGTAAGTTAGATCTGTCAATTATTATCCTTAAACCATTAAGTCCCAAATCTGGTATTAGTGTATTAGGCTTTTAGTTAGTAGTATTAATGTTCCAACCTAACTAAGAATGAATTAAATGATTATCTAGTAGTTTTGTCGGGTTAGGTTCTTACACTGTTAGCAGTGGAACTTCTTAACAAACTAATAAGTCAATTCAATTAAGTTCATTCTGATAATGGGACTGGAGATTCCCCTTGCTAGATCCTCCTATTGTTACAGTCATTACAAGCACATCCCTAACCGCTTTTTGCATAGGAGTGACTGTGTCAATCCTTAGGCTTAGTAGAGTGAAGTGTTGACATAGTCATATGTTATTTCATATCATCTTTCAAAAAAAATTATTACATTTTTTTGGATGTTTAATTTGGGCATGACATGATTGTAAGAGCTGTAAGCTCAGTATACCTTTAATAGGGTTGATATTCATCTAAAAAGGAAATGTACTATCTATTACTCTGCTCCTAATAGGGCTAGGTCTCCTAATAGGGACATTATACTTTAGTGCATATTTGTGGGTGCCATCCCCACTAAGGTTTTCCTTTGGCTAGGATTTCCTCAAAAACAAATAATGGTGTTATGAGTTGCGTGTTATTTATCTATGTTATTTTCATTTAAGAAATCATATGGTTTATATGGAATTGGTTTAAGTTTAATTTAAAGTGCTGTAATAATGATTCACCCCCCCTCTCAGTATTACTCAATCCTAACAATTGGTATTAGAGCTATTAGCCCTTGGAGAGAAAGTCTAATAGCTTAAGGGAGATCAAAATGGATTCAAAAAGTTTGCAAGAGAACTTTGAAGCAACACTTGATGACCTGGACAAAGAAAATGTTGAAAATGGTGATTTGAAATTCAAATTAAGAAGAGCAGAAGGTTTTATCAAGAAACTAAAGGAAAAAATTGAACTTTCAAGAAATCAGAGACAAGACCTTATGGAAAAGATTAAGGAATATTCAAACAATGATACATCAGACCAAGTAAAGAAGATGGAGCAAGAAAAATAACAAACTAATCTTCTGACGATTAAGGAGATTCAACATGAAAATGATGCAAGATACAAAGTTGAAGAGACTCTCAAAGGAGAAAACATACAGATAGGAGAAATGCAGATTGAACTTGATCACTACAAGGATAAATACTTGGAATTGGAGAAATACAATCAGATCATTAAAGGTGAACTCACTCAAGACAAATTACACATTGAGAAGTTACATAAGAGTAGTGATAAAATTGATGAACAAAGAGAGAGACAGAAACCTAAAGGTGACATGACTAGAATTGGATACAATGAAGGAGAATGTTCTAAGACTCATGAAGAACTACATGAAGTGAAAAATGAAGATAGATCCACTTTTGAAGAACCTAAATCTCATATTAGACCTTTTAGAGGTAGATGCTTTGGATAAAACAAAGTCAGACATATGAAAAGAGATTGTAGAGGTAAAGGCCCTTTCAAACCCTTTACTGGTTATTATTATAATTGTTATGCATATGGACACAAGAAAGTAGAATGCAAGAAACCTGATCAGTCAGGAAGGCAAGATTACATTAGAGAAGAATCAATAGCGAAGATCACATACTACAAATGAAATAACCTTGGGCATACTGCAAGGTTTTGCAAACTCCAGATTAATCAGGACAAAACACTACCTACATGTTACAAATGTAACAACTTAGGACATATAGCAAAATTTGTTCAGGTATAATGAAATGGAAAAAAGAAGAGGACCACCTCCTATGGTTATAAAGAAAAATGTTAGTGACAGTGGTAAAAGTATTGGTGAATACATGGATGAATTGAAAAATCATTTCAAGAAACCAACATATGAAGATGATGGAAAGATATAGAAATTCAAAGATTTCAATAAGGCATTGGTTCAAGGAGAGACATTATATGCTACTGTGTCTTCGCATGATGTTAACATTGTTACACCAACCTAAAAGGCCGAGCATGGCCTTAGGGGGAGTATTGGATGAGGAAAACATATTATATCCAGCCCCCGATTATGTGGAATGAGCTCATGTGAGCTTAGATATGATGCATACAAACACTATGGAGTTTATATCTATGATTGTAACACTTGGAGATTCATATCCTATGAGCACAAGATTTGTGTTTGACTGGACAGTGTGAAAAATTGAGCTAACTATGATAAATTCATTTACTCACTTGGCGATCGATAAAATAACTCAAGGCATCTCATTTATTCACTATTTGATAAGAAATGACCAAGGAGAATAGAGTTAAGAAGCATATCAATCACCTATCAGCTACATTATGTGATCAATCAAAGCAAAAGTTATGGAATTTAGCATAATCAAGGTATTTAGACCATTTACTCTATCAAGAAGCTATAGATGCACATGTGATATATGATGTTGTTGATAGGCTAAGGTAAAAATTTAAAAGACACCCTTTTAATTCTTGTGAGGATGACCTTGAAGGAGCATTTTTGCAAACACCTTACGATGTCCTACATGTAGAGGATATTAGGGCTTACATTCATTGTAAGTATGAGAATATAGGGGATGTGGAGATTTACAGAGAGATAGATGAGATGATAGAATTTGATGGGAAAATGAAGGAATAATTCAAACACCTAAATGACCAATCTATCATAAAGTTGAGCCTCCTGAATGAATTTAGCGAGAAAGATTGGTTTAAGATTATACTAAGTAGAGTGCATGATCGATTTATTTGGATAGGAGACCAGCTTGTGAAGATATGTAGTTAGATAATTCATGATATAACTGGACTGAACAACACTGGAGCCATCCCTATGGTAGAGAAAAACATTAAAAAGAAACTTGGAACCCTGACTCATTATAAATGGGATAAGTGAGCTATGATAGTAAATGACATATTTCAACAAGATGTGAGACTAGTAGAAATGCTTCTAGGTTACAAGCTATACTATAGAAGAAACCTAATTCAGTATCAGTAGGAGTAATAATGATGGCTTACAAAATGGTAAAGGAAAACACCAAGTATAACCTATGTGAGATTCTAGCACAAAAAATCTTGGAGAATGTAAAGATTATCAAGAAGGAAAAGTCTAAAGCATTCAGTTTTGGTTCACTTTTGATACATATGTATATTCATATTGAGCATAAATTTCCTAGAATGCACCCTATGTTGGAGATTTTCTAGCAAGCTAGTGTTGACTGTATGTTTGTCATTGATGACAACATATGGTAAGTAGCGTCTGTGGAAGCCTGATGGAGAGATCCTTGGGTATATGTTTCCTAGATATGTTTGCAACATGATATCATAAGCACAAAGGTTGATTCCAAGTGAAAAAAGTAATACAGTTGTTTGTATCAGTAGTGTTCCTGACAAGTCCTAGGAAGAGTTTTGTATGTAATTTGTAGTACGGTTGTGATGGAGCCTTGCACGTTTATATTTATATTGTAGAAATGTGTATGATGCTATGTTTTTGGATCTAGAGTCAGTTGTATAGTAAAGATTGAGTTATGGTGTTTCCAGTTGACAGTAATAGTTTCCTGAGTTTATCTGGTGGAGCTGACATTGTTAATATTATTGTAGTACGTAGTTATGCCTATCACTTTAATATGTGTGCTTGGATTTATGTTTGGAGGAGAGTTAATAATTTTTGGTTAAGAGCGCATAACATATTTCAGTATGAGAAGAAAGTTTAAGTTAAATTGGTGGAGCCGATAGTGTGAAGTGACATGTCTACTCATATTGAGTTGCGTAGTCCTATTTGTGTTGCATGCTTGATATAGCCATTGGAGATATTTTTAGAGAGTTATATTGTTTCTCTAGTGTGATTTCAAGGAAGTTCTAACAGGATGACTTGATTATATCATTTGGAGAAAGATACTTATAGTCGGTTAGTTGTGATCGCTAAGCACAACATTCAGTTGAAAGAAAAGAGCAGAGCAGAAGGTGCAAAGTAATGATCCATCAGTAGAAGGTCTATGTGATAAAGAAGAGAGTGTATGCTATTCATTGGAACTGATCAAGATAGAAGGTTTAACTCACAATTCACCAAGATCTAGATATAATGTGTATCTGTTATTCAGAAGGTTGCAACCTTCACCATTTAAGAAGTGAGCTCTCTGATAGTGCATCCACTCCCCCAATGGGGTTAATTGTAAAAGACTCCTAACAAGGTCCAACCCTTGACCAGGTCACTGTACTTAATGCATTGTAAAGATCAACTCTTAATAAGGTTGTAAGATCTTATAACAGGGATCATTATATACTAGTGCAGTTTATAGTGGGTGTTAATTCCTACTAGGGTTTTTACCTATTTGGGTTTCCCCATAACCAAAATTATGGTGTTGTGTTAAGTGTTATCTTATTGTGTATGTGCTTAATGTTCTTCTATACTTAATTGGATAAAGAATTGAATCTTGTAGATAACTGATTCACCCCCCTCTTAGTTATCTCTTGGGACTATTCCTAACACCCTAAAGCATGGAAGGACATCATAACTACTAGTATTCAAATATCAGAGAGCTACTAGAGATAAAATAGTACATGGGTATATGGAGAGTTACTTTCCATGATCAAGATCCTACAAAGGCAAATGAAGGAAAGATACATAATTCCCATGGAATTAGTTGAATGATATAAGGATACAATCTGTTTCATGGTTGAAAATGATTGTGTATGCTTTGAACCAGTTGAGCCTAGGAAGAAATGGTGCTATCCTATCAGATATGAGGTTACTTCTGAAGTACTTGTAATGAAGATAGAGTATAAGCTGGCAGCTGAAGTTGACACTTTTGAGGAAAGATGGGGAACATATCTAGAAAAGTCAGAAAAGGTTAGAGAAGAATATGATAAAGGAAAAAGGAAGAGGAAGATAGAAAATATGGTTGATGATATGGTAGCAAAGACTGGAATAAAAAAGGAATAACTAAAAGGTATAAGGACTGAGATAACATGAGGATCTTCTAGCATGACAATTAAAGCCCCTCCACCTACTGAAGCAGAAAAGATAGTAAGTACCACTTCTGATATAATTGATTTATCAATCACCCTTGAGAAGAACTTCTTGGAGATTGAAGGTAGTATTCCAAAATATTTGTATGGAAAGTTGGAAATCAAAAAATAATTAGCACAAACTAAAGATGAGGAAATAATAAACAAAGCTATTGAAGATATGTTGCATGTAGTTTTGGTACAAGAAAGAGAGAAGATAATCAAAGAACCAAAACCCCTATTAAGAACTAAGGCCAGACTTGTGAAAAATAATGACTAGGAAATATGATGAGGTAATTGAGGATACACATAAGGCATTTGATCAAATACTAATGAGTGACATGCCTAAGAATACTTCACCTCCCAAAGCTAGCAAGCCCACATCTATAGGAATATGAGAAAGCTCTAAGACAACTAAGGAGAGTATGGAAGGAAGTGAAGTTGACAAGCAACCAAATTTATTTGTTACTAGTGTGAAAGTGACCCTTGGAACTTCACTGGATGAGAGTG
This sequence comes from Chamaecyparis obtusa, assembly GCA_027943335.1. Classification (NCBI taxonomy): domain Eukaryota; kingdom Viridiplantae; phylum Streptophyta; class Pinopsida; order Cupressales; family Cupressaceae; genus Chamaecyparis; species Chamaecyparis obtusa. The sequence goes on from BSBK01000163.1 coordinate 112,030, forward strand.
ATCAATTTCAAGGAAACTTAGATAGTGCAATGATAGAAGAAGAGGAAGGACAAAGAGAGGAAGGACATAAAGAAGAAATACAGGAAGATAAAGGATAGGACAAGGAAGGACAGAAAGAGGAAGAACATAGAAAAGAGATAGGGACAAACAAAGAAGAAGAGGTAAGAGTTGAGATCAAGCAAGAACCTAATAATTCCACCACCTTATTGTTGGCAAGTATGGACAATCCCATGAGCACTAATGTGGAGAGTATGAATGAAGATGAATTAATGAGATTATCCTTCATGGCATTTGCTAAGGCAAAAGAGAGGTCATAAAAAAAAGGAGAAAAGAAGGTTAAGGTGATCGCTAGGGCAATAGATACTATGAATAAAATACTCCCTATACCTCTTATATTTCAAGGAAAAGATGATGCAGAGAACCTAAACATGGCATTAGACAACTTTGACAGCCACTATGAGTCACTTGTGAAGATCGCAAAGGACAAGGTAGAGAAGAGATTCCTAGAGAAAAATTTGAAGGAAGTATGATAGTCTATCTCATAGGAATTGGGCATTCTGAAAGTAACTACAACTAAGGCCAAAAGCTATTTTGCATAAGGAAGAAAGTTGTATAGTTATTGCATCAATCCTATCAGACACATCAAGAACATTGGGGACATAATAGCTAAGGACAGGGCTACATTGGACATTTTGATGGACAGTTGTGAGACCTCCTCACAAACTATATTGGAGATGGACAAAATGACATCAAAAATCTTGGATAAGTTTAATGTCTTGGATATAGAGAAAGGGAGAGTAATGGCAAGATTTGGTTTGCTAAAGATTTTAATCACTCATCAGCTATCAATTCTTGAGGCACATCTCATTGAGATGGAGAAGATTGGGGATTCAATGAAAAATTATGTACCAATTAAGATGAAGGCAACAAAGGCTGCATCCTATGTATTAAATGGAATGATTCATGTCAGTGAACTATTCATTAAGTCTTTTAATGATGAAGTGAATACCTTAAAAGATTCCTTCCAAGATATTCTAAAACTGGCGAGTAAGCACTAAGTCCTAAATTTTTGAAATTTTGAAGTTTTGTGTGTACCTTTTCCATTGATGTCAAAGGGGGAGAAGAAGAGAAAAATGAGAAGAAGAGAAAATAAAAAAGAAAATTGTAAAAAAAGAGAGAGAATATGTATATGTATATAGAAAATAAAAGAAGGAAGAGTACAGTTAGTATTTTGGACACTTAGTCATTTTTTGCTAAGTGTTTCCATAATGCCAAAGGGAGAGATTTTTGGAAAGTGATGTTTTGAGAGAACTATGGATCACTTGAGGGTTGTCATTTATGGAAATACTTATTTTAGAGTGATCACATGTAGTAAGTATGAGTGTTGGAGACACAATCATGAAAATGACTAAGTACAAAATCGAATTCACAAACTACCACAGTATTGTTTTGGTCAGTGAAGAAAATATATGCTATATGATGTCCTATGAGCTTAGAGAAAGACATTTTGGGATATGTATGATCTTCAATTAAGGTCGCGTGTGTTTTGGTATTGATATCAATAAGTTATAGTGATATGAAGGCATGCAAAAACAAAGGAACAATGAAACATGGCATATGAACAGTCGCGATGATTAAGGGAATGCTAGATGGAATGGTAATGTGATAAGTCAGATAAATATTTTATATTGTTGAAACTTTGGTAATACAAGATCTTTGACTTAGTATTTATTATTTGCATTAGTTATTATTATATTTTGTATTTTATTTGGAAGCGATGTAAATAAAGAGTGTTTTTTGAAAGCGATGTATGAATAAGATATGAATAGAATGTAATATATGTGAGTTTGGGATATCAATGATGGTTGATAGCAGATGTGAGATTGGAGATTGAAAGAGGCTATTGAGAACTATAATTGGAGCTATCAAATCATAGAAGATGCTTGTATTGTTCACTCTTGAGAACACTTTTTGTAAACTAAATTATTGATTGTAAGAGTTGTAAGCTCAGTATACCTTTAACAGGGTTTTGTATACCTTTAACATGGTTGATATTACTCTAACAAGGAAATTTACTATGTAATAATCAGCTCCTAATAGGGCTAGGTCTCCTAACAGGGACATTATACGTTAGTTCATATTTGTGGGTACCATCCCCACCAGGGTTTCCTTGAAAACAAATAATGGTGTTATGAGTTGTGTGTTATTTTTTTTATGTTCTTTTAATTTCAGAAATCATATGGTTTATATGGAATTGGTTTAAGTTTAATTTAAAGTGTTGTAATACTGATTCGACCCCCTCTTAGTATTACTCAATCCTAATAGACCTTGTTGACACTTACAATTTTCAATTTTACACGTCACTAGGAGAAGTAAATCATCATATCATGTGAAAGATTATTTACTATATGTTTGTGTATGCATGAAATATATCAAATACTCCCCTAATGGAGATGGAGAAAATCATCATAGAATGGTTCATGGGACTGACATGAAGGCACATCAGTAATCCTGGTAGCTAGAAATCCATTATTTTTGCCTATGAACTTGTCCAAGCATAAGAGATTGATTTCAGAGCATAAAAACATGAGTTAGTCCATTAAAATGTTAAATTTCCAATATCTGCATAGCTACAATGATGATCTAATTGGAAATGTCTTACACTATCGAGATGGTTAAAAAGGGGCAGAAGAGATAACTGATCGTATATCGACAGAAGTCATAGCAATATTATCAAATAAAATATTGAATGCATCGCTAGAATCTATAGTGACAAGAGGCATGTTATCGATATCACAAATAGTGATGATTTCATTAGAGATGCTTATAAACATAGACTAAAAGAAGATGATCATTGTCGATTACCAATAAGGTATCATTGTTATATATAGTGATGAGGTAGTGTAAAGTGATGAGAAATGCATCACTATATGACAAGGTGATAAGTTGTTCTTTTTCAGAAAAAGATATGCCAATCAAACTATTAGAGAGCGGCTAGAAAAGAAGTGTATAATACTGATAGATGATGGCCCATCGGTTTAATACAAAGAGATCAAGATAAGGATGTCAAGAAATTGATAGAGATGAATCTTAATGATAGCGATGCTTGATTTATTATCATGGTATGTTATAGTGATAAGATGATTAGAGTAAGCTTAGGGAATTAGTTGGAAAAGGAATCAGTTGAAGAGATAAATGATGAATTATCAGTATAACTTATGATGATAAAACGGAGGTGTGAAAGAAGGATACTATGGTTTTGGTGATGGCCAATGTATGGCTGGTATAATTTGTAGTGATTAATGGAGATTGAGTTAATATCAGGGAAGGATATGTTAGCGGTACATGGATTGATGTGAAAAAGTGTTATACGTTACCCGTTGGTAGATTTTTTTGAATTTCAAGGTTGATATGAATTCAATTCTCTTGTGTATAAATTATGAGGTAGTTCAAATGCATTATTTCACTGATCAAACACTAAGATTTAAAGCAAGAAGAGTGAAAAATAGATTGAAGCAAGAGTGACAAAACAAATTCTTCTTAGTGATAGTGGGAAAATTTACAGAGAAGATAAATGGAGGCATCAAGTTTAATAAGAAAGAGAAAAACCACCAAAGAGAACGAAATGCCAGAGAAGAAGCATAAGAGAAATTAAGATCCTCCGACTAGAAAGCTTAACCAAGATCTCATAGATCAAATACAATTACCTAGACCAAGATCTAGGATGTCGAAGGCTGCTCTACTTGATAAGGACAAGTTGGAAGACAAGTTTAAATATGTAGGAGATGTGTGGAAAAGAGTGAGAGGTTATGAAATTTTCCTATTTTATTACCTCAGAAGAGATAAGAAAATTCCACTATGTCATCCATGGGAGATGAATTTGGGTAGACTAGTTGTGCCAAATGTGTTTGTGAATGTGAAGCTATTGGAGCTTCTGATTGAGAATTACAAGCTGAAAGATAAGTGCATTTATGATGCCAATGGAAATGAGTTCATGAAAATATCTGTTGAGTCCATTTATGAAATATTTGGTCTGGAGTAGGGTTTTTCAAAGAAATTATCTTATGCAGAATTGCAGAATGAATTCATTAGAGAAGACACCACATATATGTAGTGGAAATTGCCTTTGCACATGATAGTAAGGGAGCTCCTGACTGAGGTAGATGGGTCACCCTTTAATGTAAATTTTTTTAATAACTACTTTGATATGACCTATCAAAATTGTGGGGAGGTTGGTGGAGTAGAGGTACTTGACCTTATGAATGAAGGCCCAATGGTGCTAGCAGTGGATGTCCAAATGTATGAGGCAAAGCCTTTCAATTATGCCAGCTACATTATAGAAGATATGCACTACTGTTTCATAAATTTTAAGAGTAGTGAAAATCCATTTTCAGACATTACTCCTTGTTAATGCATATGGTGCTTTTCTATGGCCATCAAAAGAGAATATGGTGAGAGGAATTCAGGTTACAGGTTAAATATAAAGACATGAATGATCAACCTATACAATTATGGAAATCAATATAGGATTACAGATACATTGGCTTAGATTATATTAGGTTTGAGGAGTTCTTTGTGCAACCATTATTTTCTTTGTTCAACCTTCTTGATCCTAGTTCAATTTCTGTTGAAATAAAAAGATTTTTGAGATCTAAGGAGTATGAGATGGTTAATATTGTAAATCAAAATTGGGGAGATTGGTATGCTTATGCCAAATTCACATGCTTTAGGATATATCAGTTTGAGGGAAGCCCTTATAGATTGCCTAAGTCTGGACTAGACAGGATAGCCTATCTAGAAATTGTTAGACAAATGAGTATTGCTAGTAGTAAATATTTTGGAGCATCTTGTCATAAGAAGTCATTTCATTTTTGAACTATGATTTTTGGAGATTTTTCCATAGTCTCCACAAAGGCCTATGAAATAATTGGTGTGAAATTGGAGGATGAGTATCATATGTTCTAACATGATGCTAGGGACTTCTATGACCTCGAAGGATATATACACCAGTGTAGAAAGAAGAAAAATTAGGGGATTATGTTCACAAGATTTTTGAATTAGAGGATATATTTAAAAACACGGAGGGGTCAAATGCCTAGGAAATTATTGATGAAAACAATAAGTGGCTAGTGCAGAAGAAGCAAGAATTGACACAATTCACCCTGGAAGCAAGAGATTCAAGGGATGAGCAAGAGATTTAGAGGATGAGCAAGAAGAAGAGCCCCTCGTAACTAGGCAAATTGACTTTCCTAAGATTGAAATAGAGGAAACTCATGATCAAATAATCACTAGACTAAATGTTCATCAAGATGAAAGGCTTGATGAATATTACAAATTTGTTTCCAATGAAGATTTCATCAAGTCCAAAGAGTTTATAAAATGTGTATATAATTATAGGGGTAAAAGGCTTAGGGAGTCAATCCCAAACATCACTCCTGAGAATGAGCAGGAGCTTCTATTGAAGCTGAAGGAAGATGTCTGAAAGGAGATAAAAATAATGACCTATGAGAGAAGGAGGCAAATTATGATTGAAGCAAGTATAATTGTTTTTCTAGGATGGGATCTCAGTACCTCATTTATTTTTAATAGTATGATAAAATTAGGAAATCGAGGCCTAAAATTGGATATTCATGGTGTAAATGATGTATTCATTGGAACATGGTTCATAAAGGAATAAAAAAAAATGTTGATGTGGGCCTTGTAACCACCTCATAAAAGGCCATAGATAATAGATATTGATAAATCCTTTGGGCATATGATGAAGTTGAAGGTTGGGGAATTAGACCCCTTGGTCACTGCTTGCATCGGTGTAAACATTTCTAAGATAAATGAAGCTCAGGTTAAAAGGTTAGCTTTTGAAAGAGATTAGTGGAAGAATCAGTATGAAGATTTGCTAAAGAAAAGGGGAATTCAGCCCCTGCCTCTACCACCAAGCATAGGTTTGATAAATTGCAAGAAAAGATAATAGCTATGTGGGATCGAATGGAAGAATATAGAGTTCTGGGAATCAATCATGATAAGATAAATAAGAAGTTGATAGAGAAAATGAGCGCCAAATATATGGATGAACAAGGAGAGCTCCAAACCTTGCTAAACATGCACAATGAATATGGCTCAGAGATGAAAGAGGATTTTAGGGCTTTCACAAGTATAACAGAGAATGATTTGCAAACACAGGTTGACAAAAATGGACAAAGCATAGGCAAGGATGCATGGTTTGAAAGTTTCCAAGGATTAATTGATGCTACTCTTCAAGCCTACAAGGATGATGACTTAGAGCTCAAGAGAGAAAACTAGAGCATGGACCAGTTTGTCAAGTTGGAATACATGATTTGAGATGCTTTGGGTGATGCCGATATGGGAATGAATGAAGGCTATCAACAACACATTTTTAATTGTGAAATTTTTTTGGAGGACTTAGATCCCATTTTAGATAAGTTAGTTATTTGTTAAGTTTTCAAGTTTTGTTAAAGATTAATGAAGAGTTGCATCTCTTAACATGTAATTGAATTGACGTCTATATGTATATGAGTCGATCTCAGAAGAAGAGATACTAAATACACACATAGTTAATAGCAATGAAATTTTTCTCTATTTTTTTTGGAAATATATCCTCGATGTATAAGCAACACTTCCTTTGGTGATAAATTTATTTATAATGCAATTTCAAGACTTAGTTGTTCTTCATAACCTTGGTGATATTATTCTATGTCTTCTCTTTGTTTGAGTCTCTAGATTAAATCTATTTGACTTACCTTGATTGATAGTTCAATTGATTCATTATTTAGTAAGATTCTAGACTAGACAAATAAGAAATAAAGTGTTGATTATTTGAAATTTATATTCTGTCTTATTTGTCTTTCAAAGGAAGGTTAAATTCAATAGGACTAGTTTGAGTTTATTCTAAAATATCTAAATTAATTCATGCATCATTAAGGTGATAGTAAAATATCTTAAAGGGATTTTCTACTATCTCTAGAGTTATACTACCAAGCATAGAATTTGAGATCATAAGAAATCATTTAAAAGGACAAGGCACTGGTCTAATTAATTATGCTAAAGAATTTATGTTGATTATATATAGGGTATAGTTTCTAGATTAATGAGATATCTCATCAAATATTTCAAAGATTCCTGAACAAATACTACACCTTTTCAATCCTTCAGTCAAATTAATTATCAGTGAAGCAACAATAATCTGCTCTAAAAAGCCTTAGAACATCCTAAGGTATAGGCCTACTAGCCTTGGTCCTGCAGAGCCTAAATTGTAGAAGTTCACATCCTAGAAAGGGTGGAACTTATCAGTTGGCCAAATACCTTTGGGTTTCTCATAATTAGAAACAATAATCCATAAGAAATCCAATTTGTTGATTTGAGCACCAAAAAATTGGTGACTCTACTAGGGAGTTATTGTGATAACAATGTGCAGAATTTTTGGTGATTAGAGAGTCAGACTCTACTAGAGATAGAGCTAAGAATAAATTGTATGATTTTATCCTTCTTTTGAAGAAGGTGGCAACTCTACTATAATATATGCAATGTTTTGTTTTGAAAAAAAAAAATCCAAGACATGAGACAATTTCATAGATGCGGGGAAGAAGATCCTTACATAAGAAAATAAATAGTCATATTGAATTAGATTGTAAAAGTCAACCAAGAAAGACCAAGAGATCTAGTCTAGAGATGATGTTTTCTGGTCATAAGCATTTTGTAGAAATATAGCATAATAAAGATGAAGATCCCCAATCCAGTTATAAGAATCAGGATAACATGGATGAAAATGTAAACCCTTTTTTCCAGGATATAATCAATCATCAAAATGATGGGGAAGATAGTGATAATGAAGATGAAGTAGAAAAGAAAATGCAAAAGGTAATCCTGGATTTTTCTAATCTTATTCCAAAAGGGAAAAAATTTACAAAAGCATTTAGAAATCAACCAGATGAAGTATTAGCTAGATTCAGAATATGTAGGGAAGATATTAAAACTCCTTTAGGAAGTATACGAGGATCAGAAGGGGTACATGAGGATGAAAGAGATGAATACATAAACCAAGAAATGAGAAAACCAAGATATAATCCTCCTCACCAAAAGAATGCTAAGCAACATGCTAATAATACATATCACAACCCATTATTTGAATGAAATAGGGGTACAAAAAGGGATAATGATGATCAATGGAGGTGACCTAAAGGTCAGTAGAATGATAGTTTGATTTGACAGAATGATATGAATCAACATCATAATCAAGGAAATCATGATCATAGAAATAATAATAACCACAATAATAAGGGACCGAGAATAAACCAACAGGATGCCAACCGACCTAATATTAGACCCCCTATGATCTCAGAAAGATATAGAAAGCTTGATTTCAATGACATTGTGAGATTTCTAAATCCTATATCAAATAAATTGAGAAGTGCAATTTCTAAATTTTTAGGGAATGGAGTAGAATCAACAGAAGTCCATTGTGTAAACTTGAAAAATACCATTGAAGAATTAGAAGAACATAATGAGGATATGTACATGAAGTTATTTGTTCAGTCTTTGATAAAAGACATTGTTAAATGGTATAGGGGATAACCTAATCGATCTATCATTGGCTAGAAAGAATTTGTTAATTAGTTTGTTGAAAAATTTGGGGAACATAATAACACTTCATTTTCTTCTCATGAATTAACTAGTGTAAGAAAAAATCAGAATGAGTCTGTCAGAGAATTTAATAAGAGATTTAATAAGATATTAAATAGAATCCTAATAGATATTAGACCTATGGATTCTTTCCTCATAGAACTTTATCAAGCTACTTTTGACAAGAAAATCAATTATGAGATAAGGTCCCGTAAACTAGCATAATTGCAACAAGCTTTCAAAATAGAAATGACTATTGAAAATGATAGGAAAGCAGTTGGTACAATTACTAAGAGGGATGAACCAAAATTGCTTAATCCAAAAAACCCTAAGGAAATTAAGGAAGAAGATAAAGTTGATAAGATGATGAATATGATAAAAAATCTCCAAGCTAACCAAAGCTGGGATAATTTTCTATTCAAGAGAAATGATAAACCCTTCATCAAGAATGATTGGTATAGGTTGCAAGACATGCCTTATAACACAAGTTGGAAGGATGGAAAACCAGTTTTAGCCAAAAAGGAAATGGAAACCCTTGACCCTTTGAAGAAATGAAATCACTTCATGAATGATGACAATTGGTGCAATGTTTGTAACTTGCCCCATCTACAAGAGCAATGTCTTATGGCACAAATCATTTTACAAGAAGAGGATCAAGTGGAAGATGAACAATCAACATTAAATGCATTATCAACTAGTCCTTATTCGGGAGGAGATAATGCTAGTTCATCTGAAGAATAATATGATTAAAATAGTAATGGTAGAATGGATGAACATGGTATACATCAAGTATTTTTAGATGAGGAAGAGAGTCCTTAAATTTGGAAATTGACAAAGGAAGAAAATGAGGCTTATACTGTAGCATCCTTAGAGAAAGCTCGTAGAAACTATCATTTGAGGAACATAACAATTAATGCTGATCAAGAGAAAGTAGTATCAACCTTTAAAATGGAAAATAAGATAAAGAAGGGGAGGGATGAGGCTCCATAGAAACAAGCAGAGAAAGTCCCAAAGTTAAAAATAACCAAACCGACAGATAAGCAGAACTCTGGTAAGAAAGTTTCTAGTTGCAATACTTTCATATCTCAAGCATTATCTCAGGTAAAGATTTCAATCCCTTTAATTGAAATTATGAAATTTACTGATTACAGGAATGAGATGATTAAGATAATATTTGATATTTCTGGAGATGACATAAAATAAAAGAAGGATAATGAAGAAAAACCAATTGTTTATTTAGGAATTTTTGTAAATGAAAGTCCTGCAAAAGTGGATCCTTTTTACTTAATTTTTTTGATAAATAATAACTTAGTAAATTTTTTTTTGTTAGATTCAGGAGCAACAGTCAATATTATGCCACATAATATAATGAAAGAATTGGGAATGAAAGTTGATACTACATATGGGCAATTCTATGCTATGGATAATAGATCTACACCTATTATTGGTATAATGAAAAATATTAAATTCAAATTTCCTTCTTGTCCTGAAACATCTTATAAAATTGACATTACTATGGTAGAAGTCCCACCATATTATGGCATGTTATTATCTAGGCAATGGTCTAATTTAGTTGGTGGAAATGTTCAGTTAGATTTGTCTTTTTCTTCTATCCCAATAAATGGCAGGACTATCAGAATTAACAGGGAACTAAGATCTTCATACATCATTGAGCTAGTGGACCCTGGTCAAATGACATGTTTTTTCCACACTAACATGGACAACTTCAAAGTAAGTATTTCTAAGGATGCATTACAAAATAATGAAGTCATTGAAATGTATGAAAATGAACATAAAAATGATATTTGGAAAATGATTTTTTATGGTTCTTTTTCAAAAGATGGAAATGACGTTGGAGTTATTTTTATATCTCCTTATGGAAGGTCTTTTAAATATTCTTTTCTGTTATCTTTTGAATGCACAAATAATGTAGCCAAATATGAGGCTCTTCTTATTGGTTTAAGGATAGCTAACAAGTATGGAATAAGGTGTTTAAGTGTGTATGGTGATTTAGAATTGATTATATCCCAAGTTAAAAATAAATTTGTTGCTAAGAAGGGTAGATTAAGAAAATATAGGAATGAGGTTTGGGACTTAATAGAATGTTTTGATGCTTTTTCCATAAACTGGATAGATAGATCAGAAAATGTACTTGTAGATTTTATGGCTAAGGTTGCAATTAAGCACAATGATATCCCATATGAGGATATTACCCAAGTGGAGATCAAGACCAGACTAGTGTGTGTGAGTGTTTACACCTTCATGAAATTAGGATAATCAACTACAACTCTATGAAAATATAATGCAAATTTACACTAAGAATTGAAATTAACATCCATGACATCTCATGGTTCTCTATCTAGATTTGGTAAGTGAATCTCTCAGCCTATTTTCCACTAGTGACAATCCTAGAATGAGAAATATGATAGTACTATGCTTAATCTAGCTCACAATTCTCTATTATGACAAAGATAAATGCAAATGCAAATGGTAAATGCTCTCAATTGCTCTCAAAATGACTCTTATTTATAGTAAATTCCCAAGGGTAGGGGGTAGAGTGAAGTAATCATGATTTAGCCTTGGTTGAGTCAAAAAATTTGCAAGGTTTTTAAATGGGGGGACAATTTAAATGTTTGTCTCAAAGCTTTGGACAAAATGACAAAATTGAGTGGATGAGATTCAAAGTTGAAATGTGTGATTGAGATTCAATTCCTTTGAGTGATCCATGTGCTTTGTGTTCTTAATTTTCATTGGTTCCTCAAATTGTTGTTGAAAGATATTAGGATTAATTAAATTCCATCAATTAATTAAATTAGCCATGTAAGGGAATGGGTTCAATTTGATTTTTGATTTAAAACTATACAATTAATTGATTAAAATCAATTATATAGTGTTTTTGGTCCCTTTAAGCTTTGATTTAATTATTTAATGTCATTATTTGATTTTTCCTTTGATTTAAATGATTTTGTCCAATTTTGATTTAATAAATGTCTATTTTGATTTGATCCTTTTTGATGAGAATTATAGCATTTTATTGAGATTTTATCATTTTGATGATTTTAAGCACTTGTCCATTTTTCGGTGTCTACAACTAGCAGTCCTAGACAACATATGCAGTTGGAAAGTGTTTGAGGATGAAAAGGACGTGTGCAAATTCATGATATGTGAATGTAAATATGAAAATCAGCTAATTGATTGGAATACACATGTGGAAGAACATAATGGTAAGGAAAGTCTATTCGGGAAAGAAGTTATACAACTCAAGACTAATAAAATCTAGGGGGTTGGTATCCTTAGAAAGAATATTTCATGACAAGGATATTAAGGGAAATATTGAAAAGGAAAATGTTGGTGGTGATGAGGTAGAAAAGGTAAACTTGGGAAATGATCAAGCTCCAAGAGAAATTGTTATTGACGAAAAATTAACTCCAAAAATCAGGACAGGTATCATTGGTTTATTGAGGAAATATAAACATGTATCTACCTAGTCTTATGACGATCTCAAGGCTTATAGGGAATAATTTTTCCAACATGAGATATCTCTGAAGCCTGATGCAAAACCTTTTAGACAAAGATAGAGACTGATAAACCCTACGATGGCTCCTAAGATTAAGGAAGAATTGATTAAGACGAGGGATGTCGAGATTATAAAGCCAATCATACATTCAACATGGATCTCAAATATGGTACCTGTCTAGAAGAAGAATGGAGATATCAGATTATGTGTATATTTTAGAAATCTAATGTGTTATCACTCAAGGATAATTATGTCCTTCCAAATACAAAAGCTTTATTACAGAAGGTGACATGTAATGAGCTATTATCCATGATGGATGGTTTCTCCTGTTATAATCAAATAAAGGTAAAAGAAGATGAACAATATAAGACAACCTTTACAATGCCATGATGAACTTATGAAAATTCTAGAATGCCTTTTGGATTAACAAATGCAAGGGCCACTTTTTAAAGAGCTATGGATGTAGCATTTGATGACTTGATTGATCACATTCTAGTTGTGTATTAGGATGATCTTACAACATATTCCAAGAAGGAAGAAGATCATTGCAAGCACTTAGAGAAGATTTTCCTATGAGCATTGGAATATGGAATATCTTTGAATCTAAAAAAGTGTCATTTTTGAGTTACTAAAGGGAAGCTGTTGGGACACATTGTATAAAAAGGAGTAAGTATTGGCAAGTGATATTTTTAGAGTGATATGGAGCACTTGAGGGTTTTAATTTATGGAAACACATCTGATATGGTGATCACTTGGAGTTAAGTATAGTTTTGGAGATGTAGTCTTGAAAATGACTAAGTATAAAAATAAAAGTACAGAGTACAACAATACTATTTTGGACATCGAAGATAGTATATGATAGATGATGAATTGTGAGCTTATAAGAAGACATTTTGGGATATGTATGATCTTCAGTTAAGGTCTCTTGTGTTTTGGTATTGTTATCAGTGAGTTACAGTGATTTGAAGACATGCGAAGATAGAGGAACAATGAAATAGAGCATATGAAAAATCACGATGATTAAGGGAGTATAAGATGGAATCATAACATGCTAAGATGGATTAAAATTTTCCATTACCTACACTTTGGTAATACAAGATCACCAAATTATTATTTACTCTTTGCATTATTATTTATTCTATTTTGTATTGTATTTGAGAGCTAACTAAATGATAGAATACATACATACATACATACATATATATATATATATATATATATATATATATATATATATATATATATATATATATATATATATATATATACATATATATATATATATACATATATATATATATATATATACATATATATATATATATACATATATATATATATATATATATACATATATACATATATACATATATACATATATATATATATATATATATATATATACATATATACATATATACATATATATATATATATATATATATATATATATACATATATACATATATACATATATATATATATATATATATATATATATATATATATATATATATATATATATATATATATATATATATATATATATATATATATATATATATATATATATATATATATATATATATGTATATATATATGAAGAATTTTTTGTAAAGTGAAGATGTGATAGTGAGACAAAGATATTAGAGATGATTGATGGCAGATGCGAGATCAGAGAATGACACATGTTATTGAGAACTACAATTGGAACTATCAAAGCATAGAAGATGCTTGTTTATGTTCATCATTGAGAACACTTTGTAAAAAAAGTATTGGTTGTAAGAGCTATAAGATCATTACACCCCTAACAGGGGTTTGTATACCTTTAACATGGTTGATATTCCTTTAATAAGGAAATTTACTATGTAATATACTCAGCTCCTAATAGGTCTAGGTCTTCTAACAGGGACACTATACTTTAGTGCATGCTTGTGGTTACCATCCCCACCGGGGTTTTCCCTTGGCCAGGGTTTCCTCAACAACAAATAATGGTGTTATGAGTTATGTGTTATTTTCTTATGTAATTTTCATTTATGCAATCTTATGGTTTATTTGGAATTGGTTTAAGTTCAATTTAAAGTGCTATAATACTGATTCACCCCCCCTCTCAGTATTACTCAATCCTAAAAATTGGTACCAAAGCTATTGGCCCTTGGAGAAAAAGTCTAACAACCTAAGGGAGATCTTAATGGATTCTGAAAGTTTACAAGAAAACTTTGAAGTAGAACTTGATGACCTGGACAAAGAAAAGGCCAAGAATGGTGAATTGAAATTCAAATTAAGAAGAGAAAAAGGTTTTATCAAGAAACTAAAGGAACAACTTGAATTTTAAAGAAATCAAAGACAAGACCTTATGGAAAAGATCAAGGAGGATTTAGATAATGAAATATCAGACCAGTTAAAGAAGCTTGAGCAAGAAAAAGAAGAAATTAATCTTTTAATGACTAAAGAGATCCAACATGAAAATAATGCAAGATACAAAGTTGAAGAGACCTTCAAAGGAGCAAACATGTAGATAGGACAAATGAAGACTAAACTTGATCACTACAAAGACAAGTACCTAGAATTAGAGAAATACAATTAGATCATTGAAGGAAAACTTGTTGAAGCCAAGTTACACATTGATAAATAACATATGAGTAGTGATAAGATTGATGAACAAAGAGAGAGACATAAACCTAAAGGATATATGACTAGAGTTGGATACAATAAAAGAGAATGTTCTAAGACTCATGAAGAATCACATGAAGAGAAGATTGAAGAAATACCTACTTTTGAAGAACCTAGAGATTAGATCATACCCTTTAGAGGTATATGCTATGGATGTAATAGACCTAGACACATGAAGGGAGATTGTAGAGGTAAAGGCCCTTTCAGACCCTTTACTAGTTATTATTCTAATTGTTATGCATATGGACACAAGAAAGAAGAATGTAGGAAACCTGATTAGTTAGGAAGTAGGCAAGATTACATTAGAGAAGAATCAACATCTCAGATCACATGCTAAAAATGTAATAACCTTGGGAATATTGCAAGGTTTTGTAAACTGCAAGTTAATCCAAACAAAAGACAACCTACATGTTACAAATGCAACAACCTAGGACATATAACAAAGTTTTTCAGGTATAATGGAATGGATAACAAAAGAGGACCACCTCTTATGGTTATAAAGAAGAATATTGGTGAAAATGGTAAAATTCTTGGTGAGTACATGGATGAATTCAAGAATCATTTTAGGAAATCAACAGATGGGGACAGTGGTAAGATATGGAAAGTCAAAGAATCTAATAAGGTATTGGTTTTGGGAGAGCTCATAGATGCTACTATGCCTTCTCTTGATGCTAACATTTCTACATCAATCTAAAAGGTTGAGAATTGTGTGTGTGAATTTTGCACCTAACTATAGACACACCACTTCAGTAAAACATTAGAGGTTAGCAGAAAATGAAATCTTGCAAATAATTGAAACTATGCTAACCGGGTGATTTATTGCCTTCTAGTAGGTGCAAGTATGATATTCTTAGATTAGACCGAGATCAGTGACCTTGACGATACCTAAATGAAGGATTTGAATGCAAGATAGTAATGAAGTAATGAATGTAAATTAATCTATATTTTTGGGTTTTCTATGCAATAAGAATGCGAAATCTAGATATGAAACTATTCTAGAATGAAATTGATCTATGAATATGAAAAGTAAGCTAACAATGATATGAAATAAAACTAAAATGAATTGAAAACAAGATTGATCTCACAAAAAGTTGTTGATTTGCAAGAAGCTTCAGTTCTTCAGATGTCAATTCTCCAGAGTAAGTATGCAAATTCTGTGGATGATTTGTGAAGAGCCGAGCCTTGATTTTATAGAAATCCATGGCTTTGAGGATGCATTGAAAAAAATCCATAAATCACTCTTGATAAACTCACGTTGATTTTTGAGTTAACAAGAAATTAAGAATAAATAATTCATAAAATCATGCAAAAGCAGTTTTTATCTCAAAATAGAGCTTTAGTTTTCTTTTTGTTTTTTTCAACTCATCATCAGATGTTGAGTTTCAATTTTAAAATTGATTGTTAATTTCTAGTTGCCTACTTTTCTGATTGTGCATGATTTAATATGAATTAATTTAATAAATAAAGTGATTTATTCTCCACTTAACTGATTTTGAATTAAAACAATTGATTTATGGGTTAATCAATTATTAAATCAATCTTTTATTCAAAAACTATATTATTAAACTTGACAATTTGCTTTAATTAATTAAATAAGAATTTAATCAATTAATGATAGGAATTTTGATTTATTGTCAAATTTAAATAATAATAATTAGGAATAAATATAATTAAATTTAATTAAATAATTATGTGGCAGTATTAAATCTAATTAATTAAATATTCATCATATTCAATTAATCAAACTTTAGGATAAATAGGATTTATCACCAAATAATTATTAAATTAAAGATAATTAAGATAAATAGGAATATTACTAGGAATATTCCCTGATGTAGAATTTGAGATAATCAATTAGGATTCGATGATGTTTAGATGTGCCTTAGGGTAGGACTTCAATGTTGATTTCATTCGATATGTCGATATAGGAGGTTAATGAACCTATAGCCCATTTTTGGGGTATTATATTTTGCCCCTCTTTGAATTGCTGTGCGAAGCGCAATGGTTCAAAGATAGTCTGTGTATGATTTTGAAATTAATGTTTGAAATTGAAATTGATATGAAATAGAAACTGATTGAAATTGATATGAAGATAATAGGTCCTGAATGACCAAAGATAATGTTAACTATAACATCAATGAACCGATGATTGTGAAAAAGTGTCAAAATGCTTGATTCTAAACCTTATGATTGCGAAGAAGTGAGTGACCGATTCCAGACCTGATTGTCAATAAGAATCACATTGGTATCACATATGAACCCTTCAGTTATGAAGAACCAAGGAAATAACACAATTGAATCGATAGTTACAAAAATTGATATAGTTTACAAGATTAAGAGAATACCGGATTGATATGGATCTCGATGAATCTGATATGTGCTAAGCAATGATTGATTTTCCCCAAGCGATGAGGTCTTTTTGATGAATCAGTAATTAGACATGGTTGTTGTCTTGATTACTGAGGAAAGATATGATTTCAGCTTTAGATTACAGACTTTGAATGATGTGCAATATTATGCCCCCTTCGGGATAAAAATTGAAATCTGACAAGAAAAGTCAGTGTTGAATAGTTCAGAAGCATGTTAATTGATTGGAGAAGTGGTTAAACATGTTCAAGAATGCATTCTGCATCATTTAGAGGTCCTGGAGACCAAGTTTGACTAGGTGAAACCATGAGTTGACCATGGTTGACTAAGTTGAAATTTTGATAGTTTGACATAAGATAATCAGTTAAGTTGAATTTTGGATTTCTTTGATGATTGAAGGTTGATTATGCAAGTAGTGAATAATATAAATGATCTCAGATTTTGATTTTGATCTTGAAAAAGGATTCTACTTACTATTTCATTGGAGGAACCTTCATGTGAGATTCAACTCTTATGATATGTTTTTAGCATTTTTGAAGAATCATTTAAGCATTTAAGTTTAATTCAATAATTTTTGAGATCATGCAAACAT
The DNA here is from genome assembly GCA_027943335.1 of Chamaecyparis obtusa. Classification (NCBI taxonomy): domain Eukaryota; kingdom Viridiplantae; phylum Streptophyta; class Pinopsida; order Cupressales; family Cupressaceae; genus Chamaecyparis; species Chamaecyparis obtusa. The sequence goes on from BSBK01000163.1 coordinate 129,813, forward strand.
GCAAAAATGCTGAGAGACATACAATATGAAATGCAACCTAAGACCTAGGACCTAGTCACTGATCATGTGTCAGTCATTCTCATCATTGAATTTTTAGGTAACCAGATAAATCAATATAATGCCCACTAGTTATGAAACCATATACATATGAATATCGATTTGTATGCACAAGAATCAATACAACACCCACTAGTTAGGCAACCATGGACATATGAATATTGATTTTATTTCGAAATGTTGGAGTAGATATAAGAACCAAGGCACAAATGCCAAGATGACTTGAATATCATGTCCATTTTGATATAGAAATTTGTATAAGCATCAAAACATAGACGTTGTGATGACCTAAATACACCTTGCATTCAAACACATCAAACAGTCAAGAGATCATTCTAAATCTAGTGTGAATTACCTGTAGTGACCCTTTATCATTCACATCCTTAGGTAAGATTGCATTCAACAATAGGAGAAAGAACTCACTCAAAAAGATAATAGTTAGATCAAACTTCTTTGAATTTTTTGGGTATCAATGGTCGAGGTACACATGGCCATCCAATTTGAGATAGAGGCTCTTATAGTTGGACACCATTTCAATCCATAATTTCCAAAGTTGTTAGATTTTCACATACAAATAGAAGACAAAGAAAAGATTATGCCCCCAGTCATCACTCTCTAAATCCTATAAAGGACATCATCAAAGAGCTTGTGGGAACACAATATGAAAAAATCTCAATGTGAATCAGTAAGCATACAAGGAGATAAAAGCATGTAAAAAGCATAGATTGTTTTCAGTTTTCAGTTTGATTGCATTGTTGTAGATGCAAAATCCTTTCTGGAGACGAGTCAGATAGACTGACTCGGATGAAGCTTCAAAGGACTCTGATTGGATATGACTCGTCAAAGATGTACTGGAGAGCATAGGATATGACATTGAATGCCCCCAAGTGTTAAGCATTGATAGGATACAGACGCTTGAGCTGATTGGTGTACAGATCGACTTATTAAAAATAGGAATGCAGAAACAAACCGGGAGATATGTACAAACTAAAGCAAGACTGAAAGTTGGGAAAGACCAAGATTGTGCTGATAGATGGAGTGTTTTGAAATAAGTGGTGCTCGTTTGCCAAGTTTTCACCATCTTGGCAGAGATTCTATTTTTGCTACCAAGGTGCTTGTTTCTAGGTTTTCACCAAGGCACTTTTTCTTTTTCTCATTTTTTTGTATTTTTCATTTTTATTTTTCAATTTTTTTGTACTTTTGATATTTTTTACTTTTTTTTGTGAATCATCAAAGCACCCATTGCTAGGTTTTCACCAAGATGTTCATTTTTTCAAGACTTTTTTAGATTTTTTAGATTTTTTCAGGACATTTTACCATACACTGAATGCCTTAGGCATATAATTTCTTCAGATGGAGAATGTTGATTGGTTCTCAGAGCTATTCTCCTTCAGTCATTGAGAGTTGATAGGCACTAGAGCCAAAAGTAGTAGTGATAACAAAGGGTCCCAACCAGTTGGGTTCAAACTTCCCCTTGCATTCTCTTTGTGACTGATTTTTAGGATTCTCTCTCAAGACTAGATCACCAACCCGAAATTCTTTGTGTCTGACTTTCTTGTTGTAGCCTCTAGACAATATTTTTTGATATACTCTGAGATGATCATACACTTCTTGTCTGCACTCATCTAGTAGTTCAAGTTCTTGCAACCTAGACAATCTGTAATCATCATCAGTTACTAGACCATGCATTCTGATTCTTAGTGATGGGATTTCAACCTCAATAGGTAGTACTGCTTTAGACCCATAAACTAAAGTGAAAGGTGCAGCCCCAATAGGTGTTCTAATACTTATTCTATAGGCCCAGAGAGTTGGATTGATCATGAGATACCAATCTCTTCCTATTTTATTAACTGTACGGTGTAAGATTTTCAATAGATTCTTGTTAGAAGCCTCTGCTTGTCCATTCCCTTGAGGATAGTAGATAGAAGACCAATGTTGTGTGATCTTGAATTTATCACATAGATCATCTAGGTCTTTGTTCTTGAATTGTCCACCATTATCTGTGATTATGGAATGAGGTATCCCATATCTGCATATGATATAGTTCAATATGAACATAGATATTTGCTTGCTGGTTGCTTGTGTCAAAGGGACTGCTTCTACCCATTTTATAAAATAATCTGTAGCTATGATTATATGGGCATGTCCATTAGAAGAATGAGGATGTATAGCTCCTATAAGATCAAATTCCCATTGGTGAAAAGGCCATTGTGTAGTAAAGGGAATTAGATCTCTCCCTGGAGCATGAATTAAGTTGCCATGTACTTGGCATTTTTGACAATTCTTAGCAAACTTGATAGACTCTTTCTCCATTTCAGGCCAATAGTACCCAACCCTAATAAGTTTTCAAGCTAGTGTTAAATTGTTTGAGTGTGACCCACAAATACCATCATGGACTTCCTCTAATGCACGTTGAGACTCTTCCCATTCTAAACATCTAAGTAGCGTACCATCTAGACCTCATTTGTACAGATCGTGACCAATGATGACATATTAGGAGGCATTATGGATAAGGTATCTCTTTTCATGGTGGTTGAAGGTATCGAGAATGATTTGGTCTTGGAGATAGGAAAATAGGTTTTTGTATCTGGATGAATCATGACCAACAACAGTGAGATCATACGGGTTCCAGGGGAATCATATGTAGGATAAGATAGTGCTTCCACCAGGAACTCGTAGCATAGATCATGTTTAGGCTGCTATAATAAAGTAGATAGCATTGCCATTGCATCGGAAACCTTATTCTTTGTTCTAGGAATTTGCTCAAATGTGATGGATAGGAAATACTTCTTTAGATCATCTACCATTCTCTTGTAAGGAATGAGCTTTTCATCTTTAGTTTGGTGCACATCATTGACTTGATGGATAACAAGTTGGGAGTCTCCATGAATGTGTAGTTCTGTCACTCTCCATTCAATCGCTATGTGTGTGTGAATTTTGTACCTAGCTGTAGACACAACACTTCAGTAAAACATTAGAGATTAGTTGAAATCAAAATCATGCAATAAATGAAAAACTAAACTAACCAGGCAATTTACTGCCTTCTAGTAGATGTGAGTATGTATTCTCAGATTATACCGAGATTAGTGACCTTGATGACACCTAAATGAAGGATTTGAATGCAAAATCTAGATATGGAATGAATGCAATTAATCTATTTTTTTGGTTTTTCTATGCAATAATATGATAAAAACTTGATATGAATCTATGCTAACAATGAAAATTGATATGCTAAAATGATCTATCGATAATGTTCTAAAATGATATGGATACTATGCAAAAACAATGAAAATCTCACAACAACTCGAATTCTCAAGATCGATTCTTCAGTCTCCAATTCGACAGCGTGAGTGTGCAATTCGTGGATGGATCCCAAATGAAGAGCCGAAGCCTTAATTTATAGAAATCTAGGGCTTTGAGGATGCATTGAAAAAAAACCATAAATCACTCAAATAAATCAGGTTGATTTTTGAGTTATTTTTAAATAAAGGATAATTAACTCACAAAAACATGCAAAAGCAGAGTTTAACTCAAAATAGAGTTTAGATTTAATTGATAATTGATAATTGTTTGCTTTTCTAATTGTACATGTTTTATTTATGAATTAATTTAATAATAAAGTGATTTATTTCCAACTTAACTGATTTTGAAAAATAAAACAATTGATTTATGGGTTAATCAATTATTTTTCAAACTTTTATTCAAAAATAATATTATTAAAAATTGACAACTTGCTTTAATTAATTAAATAAGAATTTAATCAATTATTCATAGGATTTTGGTTTTATTGTCAAAATTAAATAATACAATTTAGGAATAAATAGAATTAACTTCAATTAAACAATTAAGTGGCAGAATTAAATCTAATTAATTAAATATTGAGAATATTCAATTAATCAAACTTTAGGATAAATTGGATTTATCACCAAATAATCATTAAATTAAAGATAATTATGATAAATAGGAATATTACTAGGAATATTCCCCGATGCAGAATTTAAGATAATCAATTAGTATTCAATGATGTTCAGATGTGCCTTAGGTTAGGACTTTGATGTCAATTTCATTCAATGTGTTGATATAGGAGATTAATGAACTTATAGCCCATTTTTGGGGTATTACAAAAATGACCTTAGGGAGAGCATTAGATGAAGACATTAGATTATATCCAACCCCTAATTCTGAGGACTGAGCTCATGCAAGCTTAGTTATAATGTGTACATATGCTATGGAACCTATATCTGTGATCACAACATCTAAAGATTCATATCCTACGAGCACAATATTTGTGATTGACTGGACAATATGCAAAGTTGAGTTAATTGAGTAAAGTGCATTTTCTCACTTAGCAATGAATAAAAGACCTCAAAGCTACTTATTTCTTCACCATTTGATGATCAAAGACCAAGGAGAATAGAGTTTAGAGTGTATCAAACTACCAAGCAGCTACATTGTGTGATTAATTAAAGCAAAAGTTTTGAATTCAGCATGTTTAATGTATTTAGATCATTTACTCAAGAAGAAGCTATGGATACACTAATGATTTATGATGTTGTGGATAGACCTAGATATAAATTTAAGAAACATCATTTTAAATCTTGTGAGGATGACTTTGAAGGAGCCTTTTCCTAAACACCATATGACGTCTTACACGTAGAGGATATTAGGCCATACATACATTAAAAATATGAGACATTAGATTACGTAGAGATATTGAGAGAAATGAAGGACATGATTGGACAAGATGATAAAATGAAGGATGAGTTCAAACACTTAAATGACCTAAGAATTATGAAAATGGTTGGCAAGTATGAATTTAATGAAGAAGAATGGTTCAAAATTATACTTAGCAGAGTTCATGATGGATTCATTTGGATAGGAGAGAAACCTATAAAGATTTGTAGTCTATTAATCCATGACATAACTAGGTTGGACAACACTAGAGTTATTCCTGTAGTAGAAAAGAACATCAAGAAACAAGTTGAAATCCTAACACACTCTAAATGGGATAAGAAAGCTATGACAATGAATGATATTTTCCAGTAGGATGTAAGACTAGTTGCAATGATACTTGGATATAAACTTTATTATAGCAATAGACCTAATTCAGTCTCAACAGGAGTTATTATGATGGCCTATAGGATGGTAAAATAAAACACAAAATTCAACCTATGGGAGATTATGGCACAATTTTTTTTAGAAAATGTGAAGATAATCAAGAAGGATAAATCTAAGGCTTTTAGATTTGGCTCACTTCTAGTTCACATGTATATATATATATTGAGCACAAGTCCTTGGAATGCACCCTAGAACATGAAAGGATAGCATAGCCACTGTATTCAGATATCAAAAAGTTACAAAAGACAAAACAAAACATGGGTAGATGGTGAAATATTTGGCATGATTAATATTCTATAGAGACAAATGAAAGAAAGAGTCATAATTCCTAAAGAGCTGGTTGAGAGATACAAGGATACAATCTGTATCATGGTTGAAACTCATTGTGTGTGTTTTGAAGTAGTTGAAACAAGGAAGAAATGATGTTACCCCATGGGATATGTAGTTAGTTTAGAAGTTCTTGTTATGCAAGTAGAACATGTTTTGGCATTTGAAGTTGACACATATGAAGAAAGATGGGGCACATATGAAGAGATATCATCTAAAGTCAGAGAAGAATAGTATAAAGGTATGAGGAAAAGAAAGATAGATAAAATGTTTGGTGATATGGCAACTAAGGCTAGGATGATAAATGAAGAGTTAAAAGAGGTATAGACTAAGATAACTAAGGGAGCTTCTAGATTAGCAAGCATGGGAATTACAGCTCCTCCATCTTCTAAAGTAGAAATCATAGTAAGTCCCATTTCTACTATAGTTGACCTATCTATCACTCCAGAGAAGACATCACAAGAAGATATACCTGAAAACATACCAAGATGATCCACCAGATCAACCAAACCAAATAGCCCTAAGAAACAAAAGGTTGAAGTGGAAGCTAAGAAGAAAGAGGATAAGGTAACTAAGAAGAATGAAAAGAAGATAGAACAAAATAAAACAGAGGACACATACCACTGGAAACCAAACATAAAGATATTACACAAAAGGATTATAGGAGATGGTAACCTAAAGACACTGAACAAATATTATGAGAGGTATGAATCTGACAATCAAGTATTGATAGAAGGTATGATAATTGATATCTAGTTGTTTACAATAAGAACCTATTGGAAATTGAGAGCAATATACCTACGGATTTGTATGATAAACTAGAGATCATAAAATAGATTTCATAGATAAAAGATAAATCAATTAGGAATCAAGCCATTGAGGACATTTTTCCTATAGTTTCTGTACATGAGAGAGAAAATACTTAAGGAACTCAAACCTTTACTAAGAAAAAAAGCTAGACTTGTGAAAATTATGGGCACAAAGTATGATGAAGTTATTGAAGATACCTAGAGGGTAGTAGATCAGATACTTATGAGCAATATTCCTAAGAAAACTTCACCTCCTAAGACTACCAAGCCCACACCTATAGGAATTGGAGAGAGCTCTAAGTCAACTGAGGAAAATATGGAGAAAAGCAAAGTAAGTACTAACAAGCAACCAGATTTATTTGTTGCTAGTGTGCCCGTGACCCTTGAAACTTCACTTGATAAAAATGATCTATTTGAAGGAAAATTGGATAATACAATGGCTAAAGAATAAGAAAGACAGGAAGAGAAAAAACTGAAACATGAAGAGCACAAAGAAGAAACAAAAAAAAGAAAAGAGATAAACACAACAAAAGGAGAATAAGAAAGAGATGAAGCTAAACAAGAAATTGATACTTCCACCACTCTATTGTTTGCAAGTATGGATAAGTCTGTAAGAAAAGATGTAGACAAAATAGATGAGGATGAACTAATGAGACTATCCTTCATGGAATTCACAAAGGAAAAAGAAAGATCTGAGAAGAAAGGAGACAAAAAGGCTAAGGTAATTGCTAGGACAATTAATACAGTGAATAAACTACTCTTAGTACCTATTGATTTTCAAGGAAAAGATGATGCAAAGAACCTGAATATGGAACTAGATAACTTTGATAGTCACTATGAGTCCCTAGCAAAGATTGCAGAAGAGAAGGCATAGAAAAGATATCTATAAAAGAAGTTGAAGGAAGTATGCCAATATATTTCATGGGACTTGGGTATTCTGAGATCAAATACATCAAAGGCCAAAAGTTGTGTCACACATGGAAGGAAACTATACAGCTATTATATTAACCCTATCAAACACATTCAAAACATTGAAGATATTATGGGTAAGGATAGGGATACTCTGGACAACATGATGGATACTTGTGAGACCTCCTCACAAAGTGTACTAGAGATGGACAAATAGGCATCAAAGATATTTAAAAAGATGAATGTATTGGATATAGAGAGAGGGAGAGTAATGGCAATATTTGGTTTGCTGAAGAGTCTAATTACTCCTAAGCTATCAATTCTTGAGGTACATATTTTTGAAATGGAGAAGATTGGGGAATCAATGACCAATTCTATGCCCACATATTTGAAAGAAGCATAGACTTCATCTTATGCTTTGAATGGACTGATACATGCCAGTGAATTGTTGATAAAATCATGGAATGCTGAAGTGAATACCTTGGAAGATTCCTTCCAAGTGTTCTAAAACTAGTGATCAAGCACTGAGTTCTACACTTTTTGTAAATTTTGCAATTTTGGGTACACCTTTTCCATTGATGTCAAAGGGGGAGAAGAGAAGAAGAAAAGAGAGAGAAGAAAATTGTAAATAAAAAAATGTATATATATAAAAGAAAAAGAAAAAGAAAAAGATAATAGGAGATAATAGAGAGAAAAGAAGAAGAGTACAGTTAGTGTTTGTTGGGGCACTTAGTTATTTTTTGCTAAGTGTTTCCATCAATGCCAAAGGGAGAGATTGTTGGCAAGTAATGTTTTTAGAGTGATATGGTGTTAAGAATGGGAACACTGGGGGGGGGGGGGGCATGAATTAGCATTCTATAATTAATGATTTTTTTGCTTCTTGAAACTTAGTCCAATTACTTAAATATTGAAATGAATAGTAAAGCATATAAGATAATCAACCATAAAACATAACACAAGATATTATTATGGGGAAATCTTGGCCAAAGGAAAAACCTGGTGGGAATTAGTATCCATGAATAATTGCACTAGTCTTATGAACCTATTAAAGTTCCTTTTCCCTGTTAGGAGTAGTCCTTACAATGCTGAGTATAATGACTCTATTAAGAGTTTGATAGAAAAAACCCTATTAGGGGTGGATGTCTCACTGCCAGAGCTCACTTCTTAATGAAGAAGGCTACAACCTCCTAATAATCAGATACACACTATATCTGGAAGGGTGAATTGCTTCTTTGACACTACTGTCTGATTAGTTCCTTTTGTGCACTGATGCTTTAACCTCTTGTAAAGATTTATCTCATAATGAATGACTTACTTCACATATTTCTTCTCTTCTCTCTATCTCTCATACCCAAATACAAAAGCGCATGTCATATATATACATGTTGAATAGGTGCAACCAAAACTAAATACTGTGTCGGCCTAAAACCTAACACATTCAATGGTTCCAATAAAATTGGCTCAAGTGTGTTTACATATAATTATAATAACATGTTTACATCACTATTACAATAGGCACATAGCCTTTAGAAAACAAAATGATACACGCTGAACAAAAAACTTCCTATTGACTACATGCTCTATTCTACTCTGCCGCTTAACTGCCAGTGTCACTTAGACTTGCTGTAACTTCTTGATGCTATCAGATCTGACCATGCATTCTTAGAATTAACATAAAAGCATAATCAAAATATTATATCCAAGGGTGCATACCATAACTCAATCATACCAAATGTGCTGATGCTTTGATCATCAGGTACATCACTGTTTGCATTGTCTTCCATACTTAGCCAAAATATGATCTTCAAAGTTTATGCGCTGACTGTCAAAACTCCATATGACTTTTTTTCCATAATGACAACACAAAGCTAGTCATATACTCTTAGTAAAGTCAACTATCCAATATATGGACCACTTGAGGGTTTTAATTTATGGCAACACATATGATATGGTGATCGCTTGGATTTAAGAATAGTTTGGAAGATGGAGTCTTGAAAATGACTAAGTACAGAAATAGAAGTACATAGTACACCAATACTATTTTGGACATCAAAGATAGTATATGATATATGATAAATTGTGAGATTAGAGGAAGATATTTTGGGATATGTATGAACTTCAATTAAGGTCTCTTGTGTTTTGGTATTGTTGTCAGTGAGTTACAGTGATTTGAAGACATGTGAAGATAGATGAATAGTGAAACAAAGCATATGAATAGTCGCGATGATTAAGGGAGTATAAGATGGAATCATAACATGCTAAGATAGATTAAGATTTTGGATTACCTACACTTTGGTAATACAAGATCACCGACTTAGTATTTACTCTTTGTATTATTATTTATTCTATTTTGTATTGTATTTGAGAGCTGATTGAATGATAGAATACACACACACACACACACACACATATATATAGATGAAGAAATTTTTATAAAGCGAAGATGTGATAGTGAGACAAAGATATTAGAGATGATTGATAGAAGATGTGAGATTAGAGGTTGAAAAATGTTATTGAGAACTACAATTAGAATGATCAAAGCATAGAAGATGCTTGTTTATGTTCATCATTGAGAACACTTTGTAACATAAGTATTGGTTGTAAGAGTTGTAAGCTCAGTACACCCCTAAAAAGGTTTTGTATACCTTTAATAGGGTTGATATTCATTTAATAAGGAAATGAACTATGTAATACTAAGATCATAATAGGGCTAGGTATTATAACCAGGACATTATACTTTAGTGCATGCTTGTGGGTTCCATCCCCACTGGGGTTTTCCCTTGGCCAGGGTTTCCTCGACAACAAATAATGGTGTTATGCATTATGTGTTATTTTCTTATGTACTTTTCATTTATGCAATCTTATGGTTTATTTTGAATTGGTTTAAGTTCAATTTAAAGTCTTGTAATACTGATTCACCCCCCTCTCAGTACTACTCAATCCTAACAGTAAGAATTGATCCTGAAAGAGTAATTATGATTGATAAGATTCAAATCCAAAAAAGAGTGAAGGCTATTCAATCATTCTTTAGTCAAATAAATCTTATCAAATCCAAAAAAGAGTGAAGGCTATTCAATCATTCTTTAGTCAAATCAACTTCATAAGGAGGTTTATCCCTAACTTCTCTAAAATTGTGAAGCCTATTGATAGAATGTTGAAAAAAGGTGCAAGTGTCTCTTGGACAAATGAGGCTTTAGAAGATTTTACAAAAATTAAGAAGACAATTAAGGAAGCACCAATATTGAAGTCACCTAATTTTTCTAAACCTTTTCAATTATTCTCATTTGCTTCTTTCCATACAATAGATGTTGTATTACTCCAAAAGAATGATGAAGGATATAAGCAACCTATAGCATTGTTTTAGCAAATGTTTGTAGTCTTCTGAATTAAATTATGATCTATTTGAAAAAAAATCTTATGCACTTGTGAAGGAGGTAAAATATTTTAGACCATTCTTAGTTGGGGCACAAATTACTTCTTATGTGCCAAATGCAGCCATAAAGGATATTTTTAGTGTGAGGCCTCACCTTGTGCCATCTTTTCATAGTAGTTTATTTTCATCTTATGACTATCATATTGACACTTTATTTTATCATTTTGGACTATTTGGAAAGAGACATTATATTTTGATACTACGTGATGACCTATGATTATGTGGATGATGATTTAGGACTTAATTTCATGCTTTGATTATTAGGTCATGATTATAGGATTTGACGAATCTTTAATTAGAATATGTTTCTTTAATTTTATGCTTATGCAAGAAAAGCTTATGTGAAATGATCATGGTTAATATGTTAGGTTATTTAATATATTATTGTGTTCTTGGATTAATATACTTTGAATTAAGGAAATGTATTATTGAAAATTATGCAATTATCATGTGATGCAATTGGAATTTTATGATGTGCTTGAATGTGATTATTATGATGTATTTTATATGTATATGTTATTTGGTTTTTCATGAGCTACTGATATTTTGTCAAGTGTGCAGGAAATGACCATGGATTAAAAAGGGGAAACTAAATATGGATGCATGTGAAAATATTGTTAAGCCAAGGTTATCTCCAAGGGGAGAAATAATCTCGTTGTGATGTTTGTTGTTGTAAAGTAATGATTGATTATATTATTTAATTGTGTTTATTTTTATTTTTAAATTAATGTCTACTTTTCATGCCATGATGTGTTGTACCCTTTTTGTGGTGTCAATTGACATATGTGTTATGAGTTGGCATGGCCAAGTACATTGTATATGAGTTGTCTTCCACCTTTAAGTCATCTTGTAGAATCCCAAGGTTAGGTATCTTGGTTGTTGAGCCTTGGGTGGGAATCTTTTTCAAATTTTCACGAGTCAACTCTTCATGAACTTTTGAGAGACAAAAAGTAATCCAAAAGGTTATTTAAGGTTAAAAAAAGATTACCCCATAGGTTTACTATAGGTTGGGGGTCAAATTTTGACCAATGAGATGATTTTAGACCATTTTTACTCTTCAAAAGATGCCTTTTTGAAAGGTGACAAATTTGGGAAGTATGCCAAGTCTTCCTCTCTTTTCAATTTTGAATTTCCCTCTTGTTGAGAGAGAACCCTAGGTGAGTGTGCCCAATAATCTTTGAGGTTAGGTAGGATTTTCCTTTTTAGTGGGAAGGAGAGGAATTTGGTAGGTTGATTGCCCACTCTCCAACTTTGGAGACTTCTAGTGGACTTAGTAGGGTTTGGTGGATTTTAGCAAGGAGGAAAGGCTTGTAGGAAAATGGAGTTCTTTTCAACCCTCTTTTCCTTAGCTTGGAGTGAGGTTGGTGGTTTTTGTTAGGGAAGACTCTTGCTTATGTTGAATTTAATATGCAAATTTTTCTTGTTATGTATTTGTCAAGTTTTTTTGAAGCTTCAAGCTTGTTTTCATGGCTTCCTTGTTATGTATATTTTATGGTTTTTTATTTAGTGTTTGTATTTTTGGGGTGTGCAAGGCCAAACCCACCCTTGGAAGGGAAGAGATCCTTGATGGGTGAAGGGATTAAGTTGAGAATTCCCATCTAGTGTAGAGTCCTTCAACAAGGAGGAAGGGGATGAGACATGGATGTATGGGATCCATGTTTCCATTCTTGTTGTGTTCTCTTTTGGGGGGCATAAAGGTTGTATTTTTATGAAAGGAAATGGAAGGGTTGATGGTTGTTGTTATGGCCTTGTGAAGGAAATGGTTATAGATTCTTGGCCTTGTTGAAGGCATGATTTTTATTGTTGAATGGCTTCTCCTATTTGGGTACTTTCCACCTTCACCCCTTTTATGGGTCCAAGGTGACCCATTGTGTGAATATCTATGGAATGAGAATTTTTATGTGTTTGTATACTTGCTGGTTTTTATGTGTATGTGCAATGAAGTTTGATTGTAACCCTCATCCATCTTTGTTTCCCCAAGCTCAGGGGTGGCCATGTAATGAGCTAGGTGGGGAGGTGAGCCTCCATGTTCTTTTTGTTTCCTTTTTGTAGATTTTCCAAAGGAATAGCTCATTGGTTTTAATGGAGTATATGAAGAGTTTGACTAGTTCCTAATTCTTATTTTGAGTTTTCGAATGGCTATAATGACTGTATCATCTTAAAATGGAAGCACTTTTATGTTAATAATGTTTAGCCCTCCTTAGGGGGTGTTTTGGGCCATTATCATGTTGTCCTCTATTTTATGCCCTTTTTCCATCTTTTGTGCCTATTTAGGACTCTGATTGGGCCTCTTCGAGCACTATTTTCCCCACGTGGCATATTTTACAAGGGTTTTAACCCCTTGGGTCAAGGTCAACCTCAACCCTAACCTTGACCCAGGTCCCCTTTTTCATTGGAAAGTGTGCCAGATGCGGGGGGAACTCAAAAGTTTATTTTTTTGCTTCCAGGTCAGCTATTTCGGGTTTCAAAGTGGTGAATCTTAAAAGATATATAATTTAGGTTCACTCCTAGGGGTATAGTCCTAATGGGAATTTATTTCTCATATGTCAGCCTCTCTAGAAGTTTGTGCCCTAGACTAGTATATAAGGAAGCCTTATCCTCTCATTTTACATCATCGATTATAATCACATCAAGCAATAAAAAAAAAAGCAAGAAAGATCAAGAAATATAAGGAGGATCATCAACATCCATTTTTCTACATGATTTCAAGATTCCAAGTGTTAAATCAAGGTTTTCAAGTCTTCTTTTCAAGCATTCAATCATGGAGGTTTTGATTTACATTTATGGTTTTTAATGTTGAGTCCAAGCTTTCATATTAACTATAGGATAACAAATAGGGTGTGTTATCCTACATGTAATTGTATGGAAATGTATAAGATATGGAATTGAAACCACACAAATGTATTGGATGTGTGTGGGGGAATGTAAGATCTACTTCTTAATCCAAATTCCCAAAAGAGAGATCCAAATTGATCAACCAGAATGGAATGGTTAATGCACAAATGAATCAATCGATGAAGAATATGAAGAAAGGAGAAAACCTTGTATTCCATTATAGAAAGTGTGTATTAGAAACTTAATTGAATTGAAGACAAATACTAACCTCAAAATTTGGAAAATTCTATTTTCTGGTCTCTATGTTCAGTTTCAGAGAATTTTGCAATTGGATCTGGACTAGAAATACAGAAATAGAGAAAACCCAAAAATATTTTGTCTTTTGGAGAAAGGTCATCTTTGACCCAAGACAGGGGTAAGATCTTACCCCAAAAAGTCATCCTTGACCTGCTCTAATCTGACATAATTTCAATTCGCAGATCCTGAAAGTTCATTAAAAATGGTACTTAGATCTGCACTGATATTCGTTGTCTCACACCTGCACCTACAAGAAAAAGGGTTTTGTTTGTTGGATGAGGGGTTTGCCTTGGTCAAACCCCAGTTTGGAATCAAACTTGAAATGTAATTGAAATTGCAATATATAAACAAAGTAAATGGAACTATTCACCTTGCTTATGTTGAAATCCTTGTGGAGGATTCGAATCCTTGAATCCACAAGTATGGATGCTCCAAATAAATGTATAATTATATGTAGGATGTATCAAATAAATTTCATTAGATCTTCAACACCAATATTGAATGGATCTTGGAATGGGAAGAAGCTTGAATGAATGTGGATGGAGAAATCTTCAACAAGAGGGCTCCAAAAAGATTGAATCCTTCAATGGCTATCAATGGATCTCCTTGATGAATACTTGAATGCTTGAATGCTTGAGTGCTTGAGTGATTTCCTTCTTGCTTGCTTGACCGTGGATATTCATAAATGCTTGATCATGAAAAAGTGGATGTGAAAATGAGAGAGGAAGACTTCCTTTTATACTAGTCTAGGGCACAAACTTCTAGAGAGGCTGACATAGGAGAATTAAATTCCAATTAAGCCTTAACCCCTAGAAATGGACCTAGATTAAATATAATTTATTTTACCATTCCGAAATCTGAAATATCCAACTGGGAAGCGGGAAATAAAACTTTCCGAAGCCCGAGATCTCGAAACCTCCAGAATCTAAATTTTGGACCTAGGGTTAGGGTCGAGGTCGACTCTAACCTAGGTCAAAGTTGAGGTCTTCCTTGAAATAAGTAAAAGTTGAAGTCAACCTTGATCTAGAAGGTTGTCCTTAACCTTAAAGTCAAAGATCTCAGATCCTTAGGATAAAGTGCCAGAAAAAGGCTGGAAATAGGTGGAGAGAGATGCAAAATAGGGGGAAAAATCCAGATCCAGCCAAAGAACCACTCAAAGGTGCTTGGAATGACCCTTGACCACTTACTCAGAGGGCTAAACCAATCCTAAATGGAAGTGCTTCCATCTTTCGATGATACATTTAGCCCCCACTTTAGCAAGAGTATGGACTCGATGCAAACTCTTGGTAAAGGAGATCATAATGAAAAGATAATCTTATTGAAATCGAAGGGACAAAGAAATCTTGAAGTCCCCAGGGACTCAAGTCTTCATCGACTCCAAGATTACAATAAGAGAGACATCTCTAGAAAAGAAAGAGAAGAGGGTGTGATTATCTCGCCCAATGAAAAATTATGTCCTATTGTGAACCACACAAGGAAATGATGCATCTAGAAAGATGGAATTGAATTGCCTATTGAATGTAGCTACTCACTAGTCAACCCATCAAGGATTCACCCTTAAGAATATTCTATTCCACAAGAGTAAAACCAAAAGAAAAAGAGATCTAGTCTTAAGGACACCTTCAACCTTAAGGGATCAGAATTTTGAAACTGGAGGGATCAAGAGATCCTATAAAATAGAAATCCATGCTTTAAGGAATAGTAACTAATCCATAAAGGGAGAGAAGTACCTTGAAAAATATATGTATTGAAAGTGCGTGTGTGCAATAGGTGAGAAGAGCGTATGCCACCATGTTAAAGTCATTGCTAACACTTTAATAGGAGAAATGGCATGAATGGAAACATAAACAACTCCACTAATTATGTTTTTGCTACAAGATTCCCCCAAATGAAGACAAATCAAGGGAAATACCACATAAACATATAGAGAACACATAAGGGATATACCTACTGTGGGGTCAGTATGATCATAAGATAATATATATATGATATTATGGAAAATAAATTGACATCATTCCCCAAAGAAAGTAGAACTATAATCAAAATGGAGGAAGGAACACATAAGAGTTACAAATAAGAGTCTTTTCAGACTAGGACATGGAGACCAAAAAGATTTAGTGCTACCAAGTCGCAAATCCAAGTGGACTACATAAGGAAATGTTTACGAACAATAGAATAGGTACAACATAACATGAAACAATATATATAAGAATAGTGATACATATAGAAGACTTATACAATAGATTCGATTCCTTTATCACCTTACACTAACAAAGTAACAAGGGTCATATAAAAGAATCTAACAACATTTAGCAAATACATTATAGGAGAAGTATAGTATAATAGGAAAACACACAAAAAGATACCATAAAGGACAAGCCAATCAAGTGTGTCACCTACTCTCCCCATCTCATTCTATATCATTTATGGAAGGTGGGTAAATCACAAGAGGGACTATATCCAACACCGTAGGAATGATATCCAGTTACAAACAAGGATCCTCTTGATAATCATAATGTTCGATACTAGGTGTAATTGTCAATTGTGATGAAAGCATATTAGGTAAATCAATATCAATGTCAATAGTCTCATATTCATCATTAACATCATTAGTATCATCAAGAGTATCTTCTTCATCTAGATTAATCAAAATAGGATCTAAGATATGAATAGAATCATCATAATCTTGCATCTTAACATCATTATTAGCAATAACTTCTTCTAACACATCATGCATGGATTGATCAAAAGAAGGTAAAGAATTTTGAATAATAGAAGCACAATCTTTAGCTTGAGCATGACACTTATTACGATGTTCATTAGTACATCGATTACATTTTGTCTTTTTTGAAATATGTTGAGAACTTGGAGGAACAACTATCAGATCCTTCACAGGTTCTATAGGAGGATTAGTAGGATTCTCAGTAGACTAAAAAACAATAGTAGGAGCTTGATTAATAGAACTAGAAGCCATAGATAAAGGAGGTATGGAAGGTGTAGGCAAAAGACCACGATTAAGATCCATCAGAGGCATGCTTAACTCAAGAATCTTACAATTCTTATAGGCTTGATATGAGCGAAAGAGATTATCAGGTTGAGAAGGACATGAATTAGGTATTGAAGGCCAAAAGAAGTCAAGTGTAGCACAATACCTGGGCCTAGAAGGTTGATATAAACTATGGTTAATCATCTTCACTTCTTCTTCATGAATAAATTTAAGACACTTATGGATAGGAGAGGCAACAACATGCATGGCATTCAACCAAGGAAAACCAAGCTTAACTTGAAATTGATCAGAAGTAGGAACAACAACAAAGGTAGTGTTCACAATTTTACCACCAAGTTCAACCGGCAAGTTAATGGAGCCAAATGATGGATAAAGAAAACCATTACAAGTTTGAATCCACACATCAAATGTATCATAAGAATCAAATTGCAAGTTCTTCATAAGAAAATTTTCTTCAGTAATAACATTGACTAAAGATGTAGGATCAACCAAAAAACCAAGTGTAGGTATCTTAGAAATCCTAGCATAAATGTAAAGGGGATTGTCAACAGCTTTAATAGTCTCAGAATCATAAAAGGTAATAAAGAGTTCCCAAGGTCTTTTGTTCTTAGGTTTTTTTCAAGGTTTAGGTTGAGATTTTAGTTTAGGCTATGGTTTTGGTTTAGGTTGAGGTAGAACTTGAGGTTGGGTTTGAGATACTGATTGAGATTAAAAAACATGCTCCACATGGTTAACAATGTGATTAAGATCATCCATCTTTGAATCATAAACAATATCCATAGAAGATGGCTGAGCAATGGTATTAGTATCATGTGTAGGTAAAGGATTTGTATAAATTTGAAGGTTTTGATTAGGAGGAGAGACAGATTTGTTCCCACTACCATCAAAATTATCAACAGATAAAGCATTAGAATCAATTAAGTCTTGGATCTTATGTTTAAAGAAATACATTTTTCAGTATCATGACCATTCTGATGATGATATTTGTTAGGAATAGTCCCAAGAGATAACTGAGAGGGGGGGGGGGGGTGAATCATTTATCTACAAGATTCAATTATTTATCCAATTAAGTACAGAAGAACATTAAGCATAAACACAATAACACATGAACACAATTTTAGTTACGGGGAAACCCAAATAAGTAAAAACCCTGGTGGGAATTGACACCCACTAAAACTGCACTAGTGTATAATGATCCTTGTTAGAAGATCTTACAACCTTGTTAGGAGTTGGTCTTTACAATGAAATAAGTATGGTGACTTGTTTAAGGGTTAGACCCTATTAGGAGTCTTTTATAATTAACCCTGTTAGGGGTGAGGACACACTGTCTGAGAGCTCGCTGCTAAAAGGGGTGAAGGCTGCAACCTTCTGTTTAAAAAATACACACTATATCTAGATCTTGGTGAACTACAAGGTAGACCTTCTATCTTAATCAGTTCCAATGATTAGCATGAACTTTCTTCTTTGTCACATAGACCTTCTGTTGATGGCACAATACTTCACAACTTCTGCTCTACTTCTTTTCTTTCAACTAACTGCCATGACTAGCAATCACAAATAACTGCCTATAAATATCTTTCTCTAAATGATATAATCAAGTCAGCCTATTAGAACCATCTTGAAATCATATTAGAGAAACAATAAAACTATCCAATAATATCTTAGTTGGCTCTACTAAGCACGTAACACAAATTAGGACCGCTCAACTCCATATGAGTAGACACGCCGCTTCACACTATTGGATCCACCAAATTAACTGAATCTTTCTTCTCATGCTGAATTACATCATGCGCTCTTAAAAAAACATTATTACCTCTTCTCCAAACACTAATCCAAGCATGCATATCCAAATGATAGGTGCAACTACTATAACAATAAAAACAATGTCATATCTGTCAGATAAACTCAGGAAATTATAACTGGCAACTAGAGACTTCATAACTCAACCTGTACTGCATATCAAACTCTACGTCCATGAACATATCTTCTCTAACATGTCTAAAAAATAAATGTAAATGCATAAGGCTTCACCACAACCATACTGTAAATCACATACATAACTCTTCCTGGGACCTATTAGGAACACTCATTGATACATATTACTGTATTACTGTCTTCACTCAGAATCAACCTCTATGCTTATGATATCATGCTGATAACATATTTGGGAAACATATGGTCAAATCTCTCTCCATCAAGCTTCCATGCACGCTACTTACCATATGTTGTCATCAATGACAAACATATAGTCAACACTGGCTTGCTGGAAAATCTCCAACAATTGACAAAAGACTTTAGGATCAAAGGATTTGGATGCTACTGTAGCAGGTAAAAGAGGTCGAATAGGAGGTAAAATAATCATATTAGTAGTTAAAAACCTATTCATAATAGAATGTAAATATTTAGAGAGAGGAGAAAATGTACGATTCAAATGAAAAGTAGTGGATGCAGAAGTGGCATTGTGGGATGCATCAACAACTGCATTTTCTTATTTATTTATCTTGACATAGTTGTTGAGTTTTTGAAATTTGTTTGGATTAGGAGAAACATCTCTCTTATCAAGTGGAACATGAGCCATTGGATTGTTACTCTCAAATTGACTCACTTGTAATTGATAATGATGAAGCACTGTACAAAGTTGTTGAAAAGAGGTAAATTCAATAAGCAAAATCTTATCTCTAATATCCTTTTGTAGATTTGAAATAAACATACATTGAATATCCATATCAGGAACAAGATAGGAAATCTGAGCATACAAATGCTTAAATCTACCAATGAATTTAGTCAAATTTTCCTTATTGTTTTGTTTACAATGCATCAAATAAGTCAATGACACTTGCGGACCAATGTTATTTTGAAATTATTGAGTAAAAGTATTGGAAAGTTTTGGAAAAGAGTCAATAGAATAAGGAGGCAAGGAACAATACCATTGTAAGGCCTTGTCACAAAAATTTCTAGCAAATAGCTTGTCTAAAATCCTATGGTCATGAGCGTAGTCACTACAAAGGATTTGAAATGTTTTAACATGAGTAAGAGGGTCTCCCTCACCATTGTAATTATCAAGATGAGGCATATCAGCTTGCCAAGGAACAAGAGCATGAATGATGTCTAGGGATAAAGGACTTCCCATGTCACATGTAGGAATGCTAAACTTGTTTTGAGTTAAGTTCATAAGTTGTTGTTGTAAAGATGACACAATTTGAGCCAAACTAATGATTGTTGAATCATTAGAGGAAATAGGAGGTATAGAAACATTAGAAACACTAGGTAAAGTGTATGAAGCAGCAGGAATGCAAGACACAATTGGAGGAACACTTGGAACCACAGTTGAAAGAGGATTGGAATAAGTAAAAGGAATATTATGGTAAGAAGGTTGTGAATTAGAAAGGGACACAGGAGGAACACTCATAGGAAGAGAGGGAACCATCATAGTCACTAAAGGAGGAGTATAGGTAGGAATGCTAAGTAAAGAAATGAAAGAAGGTTCCACACTAGTAATAGGAGGAATGAATCTTAAATCTTGAGCTTCTTGAGCTAAAGGTTTAACATTTGAATGTGTGATATGAGTAATACCATGTAGGAGATTAACACCTTGATCATATCACGAAAGAATTTCTTAAGAGCCTCTATAGATTGAATAGAATCTTGATTATGGTTTTCTTGAATAAGCCAATTACCCATTTTATCAAGCTCAGTTGAAAGTTTTTGGAGTTGTTCAGGAGGAACTCTTAAAGATTCATCCTCATCATGAGATGAGTGAGAAGAGTTTTGCTCCATGGTAGGGTTGGAATCATGAAGAATCAGATTGTCATCTAGGATCCTAAAGAAAGGAGAGGAAGACTCATGATCAAAGGCACCCATAAGTCTACGACTTCGTCTAACCAGAATATTATAGGTAGGACTAGAGGTAGTAAAGCTCATATACCAATGCAATGCAAATGAACTAAACTAGGAAAACAAAAAGCATGAACAAATGAATTCTTTTTTATTTTTATTTTATATGAGATGCAAACATATAAAAGAAATCTAATACATGCAAGATCTAACACCATAAAACAAAGAGTTGTCTATCGAGGGTTCACCAAAATGTAGGGTAACAAATAGGGTGTGTTATCCTACATGTAATTGTATGGAAATGTATAAGATATGGAATTGAAAGCACAAAAATGTATTGGATGTGTGTGGGGGAATGTAAGATCTACTTCTTAATCCAAATTCCCAAAGGAGAGATCCAAATTGATCAACCAAAATGGAATGGTTAATGCATAAATGAATCAATCGATGAAGAATATGAAGAAAGGAGAAAACATTGTATTCCATTATAGAAAGTCTGTATTAGAAACTTAATTGAATTGAAGACAAATACTAACCTCAAAATATGGAAAATTCTATTTTCTGGTGTCTGTGTTCAGTTTGAGGGAATTCTGCAACTTGATTTGGACTAGAAACACAGAAACAAAGAAAACCCAAAAAAATTTGTCTTTAAGAGCAAGGTCATCTTTGACCTAGGATAGGGGTAAGATCTTATCCCGAGGTACAATCTTACCCCAAAAAGTCATCCTTGACCTGTTATGCTTTGGTAGAATTTTTGTTCGTGAATCCTAAAATTTCATCGAAAAGGGTACTCAAATCTTCAATGATATTCATTGTCCCACACCTCCACCTGCAAGAAAAGGGGTTTTGTTTGTTGGATGAGGGGTTTTCTTTGGTCAAACCCTGATTTGGAATCAACCTTGAAATGTAATTGAAATTGAAATATATAAACAAAGTAAATGGAACTTTTCACCTTGCTTATGTTGAAATCTTTATGGAGGATTCAAATCCTTGAATCCACAAGTATGGATGCTCCAAATGAATGTATAATTATATGTAGGATGTATCAAATCAATTGCATTAGATCTTCAACACCAATCTTGAATGGATCTAGGAATAGGAAGAAGCTTGAATGAATGTGGATGGAGAAATCTTCAACAAGAGGGCTCCAAAGAGATTGAATCCTTCAATGGCTATCAATGGATCTCCTTGATGAATACTTGAATTCTTGAATGCTTTAGTTCTTTCCTTCTTTCTTGCTTGATTGTGGATATTCGTAGATGCTTGATCATGAAAAAGTGGATGTGAAAATGAGAGAGGAAGGCTTCCTTTTATACTAGTCTAGGGCACAAACTTCTAGAGAGGCTAACATAAGAGAATTAAATTCTAATTAAGCCTTAAACCCTAGAAATGGACCTAGATTAAATATAATTTGGGATTTTATCGTTCTAAAATTTGAAACAACTAACCCAAAAGTGGGAAATAAAACTTTTCGAAGCCAGACATCCTGAAACCTCCAGAATCTTAATTTTGGACCTAGGTCAGGGTCAAGGTCGACTTTGACCTAGGTCAAAGTTGAGGTCATCCTTGACCTTGGTCAAATTCAAGGTTGACCTTGACCCAGAAGGTCATCCTTGACCTTGAAGTCAAAGATCTTAGATCCTTATGATAAAGTGCTAGAAAAAGGTTGGAAACAAGTGGAGAGAGAAGCAGAATAGGGGGAAAAAGCCAGATCTAGTCAATGACCCAATCAAAGGTGCTTGACATAATGCTAGACCACTTACTCAGATGGATAAACTAGTCCTAAATGGAAGTGCTTCCATTTTTTGATGATACATTAACATACTTGTTTACATTTCAAATACAATTGCATATCTATTGAATATCATATCTTTATTGTTAGATCTTATTCTACTACTTGCTAACATTCTCCATTTCAATTCTATTTCAAGGTTAATTCCAAAATTGGGGTTTGACCAATGTAAACCCCTCATCCAAACAAAAAAATCATTTTTCTTGCAGGTACAGGTGTAGAATAATGAATTACATAGCAGATTCAAATACCCTTTTCGACAAACTTTCAGGATTCGCAAACATATTTTCCATCGGAGCAACGCAGGTCCAGGTTGACATAAAGGGGTCAAGGTCGACCTGTATTTGGGTCAAGGTTGACTTGACTTAGAAAATAAAAATATTTTTGGGTTTACTCCGTCTTTGTGTTTCCGTCCCAGAACTAGTTGCAGAATTTCCAAAAACTCAGTACAGACACCAGAAAACAACAATTTCCAGATCTCTTACCATTTCAAGATAAGTGTTTTATTTTATCCTAATCTTTCTGATTTATTATTTCACTTTATAATTAAGAAATTATAACTCTTTTTTTTTTTTTAGGCAAAAGTGGTGTAACCACCATATTTTATTAATCTGGTTCAATAACTCCCCCGTGGAAGAACCAGTAAGAAACCCCAAGATCATAGTTATATACATGCATATATCTGAGGATATATAAATACATAAATATTACATATTTTGAGCAATATGTCAATATTTCTTATCCAGTTTTAGATCATACTCCAAAAAGCCTTCAAAAGTTCCCTAATGATGCCGACATGTACAATACGCTGATTGTGTGAATTTTTCCTATGACAACATCATTTTATACATCTAACCACCGCCAAACTCCAAGCCAACCTGATGTGTATTAAGGTCAGGGACCCGCAGAAGAGCTCGCGGGCTACCAAAGAAGATGCATGGAAGATGTGGATTTGGCAGCTCTATGATATCTAACAGAGCATTAACCCGAATTCTGACTTTGTTTGCCAAGTGAAACCCCAAACGCCTCCTCGAGATTCAAAGTGTATTTTCTATGAATCGAGCATCTTGCGAATAGAGGGAGCGTTTAATACTTTCATAGATTAGAAAGCAATCATGATTTGAGAGCAGCTCATGATGCAAAATCAGTCCACCAACCAGTGCCAAACCATCCCATAGTTCATACTACTGAACAACCCTCGAGAGCGCATTGTGTTGAAGAAAATTTGGGTGGACCACTTTGTGAGCCAACGAAGACACCAAAGACATTGACTGGTTGATGTTTTGTAGCTTCAATCAGATAAAAACTATTAGTCAATACTAGTGAAGATATGTATATATATATTTAGTATCTATGAGATGTATATATATATATATATTATGTAAATATTAGAGAAATTAATATAATACTCAAGGGATATTATACATACATACATACATACATATATAAATATATATATATATATATACACACACATATATATACATATATACATATATACATATATACATATATATATATATATATATATATATATATATATATATATATATATATATATATATATATATATATATATATATATATATATGTATATATATATATATATATATATA
This sequence comes from Chamaecyparis obtusa, assembly GCA_027943335.1. NCBI lineage: Eukaryota > Viridiplantae > Streptophyta > Pinopsida > Cupressales > Cupressaceae > Chamaecyparis > Chamaecyparis obtusa. The sequence continues at coordinate 153,847 of BSBK01000163.1, forward strand.
TAAAATCATAATTATCATTATATTAATTACATAATAATGAATAGACATGTCTCATGAAGGGACATGTCTCTTCTTGGCTCATTCTCAATATAAATGCAAGAGATTGTTGCATTTGGAAAATACATACAATGAGATAGTGCTATTACATTTGCAATGATCCTAAAACTTTAACATGGTATCAGAGCCAAGTTTCAAATGTAAGAGAGTAGTTTGTTGATGGTGAATGTGTGACTGTCTTAGAAAATATAGTCTCAGTATGAAGACCACTCCAAAATTCACTGTTGGATTTTGCTAAATTTTGGATATGTTGGTGATAAAAAAATTTAAAACAACCTCATTAGAGCGATTGGATAAAAAAGGTTAGGTTCAAAAGTTATGACCGGCTGTGTACGGGTCTATGAAAAAGAATTTTGAAAAAGAGCGAGGTTCCTTCTTTTAAAGCCTAACCACTTGAAGGGAGATCTAATAAGATTGAAGGTTGTGATACTGTATAGAATCTTTGGATATTAAATATAGTTCATGTGAAGAATTATAGTAATGTTTGAGAATGATGACATCATTCTATGAATTTGCATGATATTTTCTATATGGGCTCACATTACATAATGAAATACTTGAAATTTATAAAAGATAAGTATTTCATGTTTTATTAATGCACATAATTTTTGAGTTTTTTTTTTAATTCATGCTATACTATTGGTTATTAAAATCTTGTATGCTTGTATCATTGGTATTTCTAGTCAAGATAGTTTAAAGAGCTATTTGTAATATCTCTAACATACCTTCAGAACAAAAGCACATGATAATTGCATTCAAGGGAGAAAGAACTTGATGCTTGCAAACGAATTGATGTTTGAGACTAGATGCAAAGGGAGTCTAAAATTTCAAAAGAGGTCAAGAATTTGATAAACTTGAGCTTCAGAGGGAGAAGATGGTTCAGTCAACTTGTGATAATCTTGATCATATTGATTGAGAGGGAGTTCATTATTGAAGGTGAAACACTTCTAAGGTAAACTTGATATAATTGATTATTATACTAATGAATCATGAATGTTTTTAATGGGCCTACCCCCTATGTAAATCATGAGGAACTGACGACTTTCAATTGATTATCACTTGTATTTGTTAAAGTTATTGAAAGGTGACGATCTTACAATAACTTAATCTTTTGTCATGATAGACATCTTATGATGGCTGAAACAGATCATGATAAATGATATGAATGTTCCTATAGTAAGTGCACATTACCTATAGACATCTATTGAGTACTTGGTGGACATCATGTGACTTGATGTTGGTAGGCCATTACTCTGAGCACTTGGTGAATATCATGTGACTTGATATTTTGCAGGCCAATGCTCCTGATGTCATGAGATGATATCTCTATAATTTTATTGAGTACTTGGTGGACATAATGTGACTTGATGTCAATAGGCCATTACTTTGAGCACTTGGTGAATATCACGTGACTTGATATTCTGCAGGCCAATGCTCCTGATATCATGAGATGATATCTCTACAATTTTATTGAGTACTTGGTGGACATCATGTGACTTGATGTCAGTAGGCTATTACTCTGAGCACTTGGTGAATATCATACGACTTGATATTTTATAGGCCAATGCTCCTGATATCATGAGATGATATCTTTGTAAACTTTTGAGTACTTGGTGGACATCATGTGACTTGATGTTGGTAGGCCATTACTCTGAGTATTTGGAGAATATCTCGCGACTTGATATTCTATGACAAATACTCCCAATATCATTAGATGATATTCTTATGAATCTATGAGTTATGGTGAATATCATGCGACTTGATATTCCTAGTCAAACCATATCTCTGATATCATGGTAAATGATATCTTCTTATCCTAATCATGTGTTTAATCTTCCTTGGCTAAGAGGGAGTGTTGATGTTTTGTAGCTTCAGTTAGATAAAAACTATTAGTCAATACTAGTGAAGATATGTATACATATATTTAGTATATATGAGATGTATATATATATATATATATGTATATATATTATTATTATGTAAATATTAGAGAAATTAATATAATACTCAAGAGATATTATACATACATACATACATACATACATATATATATATATATATACATACATATATATATATATATATATATATATATATATATATATATATATATACATATATATATATATATATATATACATATATATATATACATATATATATATATATACATATATATATATATATACACACACATATATATATATATATATACATATATATATATATACATATATATATATATATACATATATATGTATATATACATATATATCTATATATATATATATATACATACATATATATATATATATATATATATATATATATATATATATATATATATATATATATATATGTATATATATATATATATATATATATATAAAATCATAATTATCATTATATTAATTACATAATAATGAATAGACATGTCTCATGAAGGGACATGTCTCTTCTTGGCTCATTCTCAATATAAATGCAAGAGATTGTTGCATTTGGAAAACACATACAATGAGATAGTGCTATTACATTTGCAATGATCCTAAAACTTTAACAACCCCTTTCCCTCTTTATCCATAACTAGTTGATTCCTTTTTGCATTGATCATCTCCTTTCAGTCAATCAATTGGGATCTCCTTTGTCTTGGATTAGGAGCTAATATATGTCCACAACATTTTCAACATGCCACACATATCATAGATATAAAAATATAATATATCATCCAATATATATATATATATTTATATCTTATATTTTGGTGAACCCAAGATAGAAAACTCTTTCTTTTTGGCATTGGATGCTTTGCCTCATTTCCTTAAAATTAGCTTAGATTAGTTTTCTTTTATGCTCTTGCATTTTAAAATTCAAAAACAAAAAAAAATCTATATACTCATCAAAATACAAAAACATTTCTTGCATTTTGTTTACTATGAAGATCCTTAAGATGCTTTGGTGTGTGGTTATTTTCCTCATTATTCTCCTCTTAGCATCTCTTTATAGTACTTATGATGTTTATGAGAGTATCATCCATTTCATTATGTTTTTCACTCTTCATGTTTAACTTTCTTATGCTATTATGAGATTGACTAATACTAGCCTTCCTACTTTCAAAATTTTCATTAAAGATTTATGTGGCAGACTTATTACTCTTTTGGATTATGTGAAGAATTTGGTAGATGATACACCATCTCCTAATCTTCCTAATCCCAATCCTATCCTTCCTAATCCATTTCCTAATCTTCCTAATCCTAATCCTATCCTTCCTAATCCAATTCCTAATATTCCCATTCCTATTTATTCATCTGCTATTCCTAGTTCTTCCCACACTTATGATGAGGCTCAAACTATGGTTCATGATGCAGATGTGCAAGAATTCTTTGATTTACCTTCCCCTTCTTATTGGATCCATGATGATATTAAAGGGAAGAGAAAATAAAATTCTTCTAAACCCATCATTCTACCTTAAACAACCTTTTCTCATGATCACTGTAAACAATCACCTCCTACAGAAGCTTTACAAGATATGTACACTACATGATACAATATGATGGCTAAAAAAGGTTATAAGGGTTTAGGGCTTGGTGTTACTAAACAAGTTATTAAATATATGGTTCATCTATCTCCTAAACAAGATATGCATGGTCTTGGATTTTTTCTATCTGAGGTGGTTGATTTTGATCGTCGCCTTCCTCTTCATGTTCTTCTTCCAACACCTTCCTTAGATTACCTTGATACTCCTCAAGATGTGGCTAAGAAGGTGTAAGTTCGATTAATGAATTCTAAGAAAGAAATATTTAAACCTATGCCAAAAGATTCTCTCTCCAAGTACAAATGTCCTTTCACTATAGTAATACACATTTACTTGCTGATTGTGTGCATTTCAAGATGTATGTTAGAGAAACAACCGCTTTAGGAATTATATCTCAATCTCATGCAATTTTACAATTTCTTCATGGTTTCCATACGGGAATACCCCTCATTCTTCTATAATGTAGATATTTTCTCCTCTTGTCTCTTGATTGGGGGGAAAGAGGTATTTCTTCCATTTCTCTAGGAATCATTATGCTCTTAGCATGTATTTTGTTTTGAGCTTAATTGGTTATTCTTTCTATATTTTATCTCTATGGTTTTGTATTATGGTATCTTTTTCTAGCTCATAATCATCCATAGATCTCTTATTGTATTTGTAGGATTTGAGCAATACAAATCCACAAAACCTGAAGATCACATGCATACAAAAACCTATTACAAGGAAGTAGAGACAAGAAGAGGGCAAGGGTTTGACTCAAAAATATGAAGAAGAAAATATCCTCAAATAAATGAATGAATTAAATGTACAATGGATCATCCTTATAAAGGAGATCAAAAGAATTAAAAGGAAAACTCTAGTGCATGTAATAATTAGTTTAACTATTACATGACTAATGCATACAAGTTTAAATTTAAAACAACTAGTGCATGAGTTTAAAACAACTCGTGCATGTGTGTTTAAATATAAACAACTAAAGCAAAAGAGTTGACATCTTAAGAAGGGAGTAAATATTAATTGACATAATTAATACTTTACTCTAACAGTATTCATGATATCTTTTCTAAAGACATTTGTTTTGCAAAGGTATCCCTTTCTTTCATCCCTAGGGGGCAAGGTTTTATTTCTTTCTCTCTGTCTAGGGATCTACTTTCCTTATCTTAGTGGCATTTTTTAATTCTGCAACATTATTTCATTATATTGACTGATGTTTTGGCTATGGATATCATTTTATGTGAGATTTTGTTGTCCTAAGTCATAACCTCTTCTTTATTTTGTAAATTATGTTCTTTATAAACTCTTGCCCTTGCATTGGGGTTAGAGTTTGCATCCTTTGTTTCAAGATTCTTCTTCCTCTTGATCGCAGTGGGCTTGATGATTGAATCTTTGATCCCTCTTTTATTTATTTTTAAAGATGATATTTTATCCAAGCCACTCCTCTACAGTGGGGGTCTTGTTGATAGATCTCCTTCTCTTTGAGGATCCTTTTTTCATAAGTGACATATCCTTTTTCATGATTATCTATGCTCTTTGATGTAAGGGTCAATACTCTTTGCTAAGAATATAGTGTACATTGTTGTTAACAAGATATCTCCTTACTTTATGAAGTAGGTATCCTCCTTCTCTTCCTTATCCTATCTATTAGGTAGCCATGATAATGAGGGGGACATATATAAGGTCTTCCTTATACTATAGTTTTGCAATATGCTAAATCTTCAGAAGGTAACACACATAAGTTGCTAAATCCTGAAGAGATACACATTTTCAATTTCAAATATGCTAAATTCTCAAAAGGTAATGCATATAAGTTGCTAAATCCTGAAGAGACACACATTTTCAATTTCAAATATGCTAAATCCTTGGAAGGTAATGTACATAAGTTGCTAAATCCTGAAGAGACATACATTTTATATTCCTTAATGATACAAGAATGTGGATCTATGGGTATTCCAAAATCCATCAGAAGATGTATTACAACTACAAAACATAGTTTATGGGTGAACTATCAGGTTTGGCTACCTATTGGGTTCTCCCTCCTTGGTGATTCATAGTAAGGTGGGCATCTTACTGGGAGAGGTAATCATTCTCTCTTCTCTCTCTTTTCACTTTCATGCTAGTAGGATTAAATCACGAAGTTATGTTATTTATAGTGTTGCTCTTGTCTTTATTATGTAGTCATTTATGCTTCTATGATATCTTTCCAAATATGATATTAGTATAGGAAGCATTTCTTAGCAAGGTTTCCTTTGCTAGTTGACTTAGGTTTGTTTTTGTACTAACCCTTCTTTTTTGTGTCTTTCAACTTTGTCTTTATTTTTCTCTTTGTTTTTGTACCCTCATACGTGTATGTTGAGTTAGAATCCTTGGCCTGGGGGCTCATGTCCTCAACTAAGTGATGTTCTACCTCGTTGCGATCCATTGGAGTCTTTCTTCTAACTTTACTGCGAGTATGTTTGATTTCCATACTCCCGCTAAAGTGGGGGCTTAATGTATCATCTTAAGATGGAAAAACTTTCATGTTAAGAATGTTTAGCCCTCCTTAGGGGGTGTTTTTGGCCATTATCATGTTGTCCTCTATTTTCTACCCCTTTTCCATCTTATATGCCTATTTAGGAATTTGATTGGGCCTCTCTGAGCACTATTTTCTCCACTTGACTATTTTCTAGGGGTTTTAACCCCTTGGGTCAAGGTCGACCTCGACCTTGGTCCAGGTCCCCCTTTTCATCAGAAAGTGTGCCGGATGTGGGGGAAAACTCAAAAGTTTATTTTTCTACTTCTGGGTCAGCTATTTCAGGTTTCGAAGGGGTGACTCTTAAAATATATTTAATTTAGGTCCACTCCTAGGGGTATAGGCCTAATGGGAATTTATTTATCACATGTTAGCCTCTCTAGAAGTTTATGCCCTAGACTAGTATATAAGGAAGCCTTCTCCTCTCATTTCACATCATCGATTTACTCACATCAAGCAATAAAAAAATAAGCAAGAAAGATTAGGAAATCTAAGGAGGATCATCAACATCCATTATTATACATGCTTTCAAGCTTTCAAGCTTCCAAGTGTTCAATCAAGGTTTTTAAGTCTTCTTTTCAAGCATTCAAGTTCTTCATTGCAGATCAAGGATTCAAGCATTCAAGCCTTTGAAGGGACTTGGTTCAAGCATTCAAGATTCATCATTCAAACCCTAGATCTATCCATCATGGTGGTGTGATTTTCCTTCAAGATCCTTTGTGCATCCTCAAGATTCATTCATTCTTCCTTCAAGGTGGATTCCAAGCATAAAATCATGGAGGTTTTGATTTACATTTATGGTTTTAAATGTTGAGTCCAAGCTTTCATGTTAACATACTTGTTTATATTTCAAATATAATTGCATATCTATTGAATATCATAGCTTCATTGTTAGATCTTCTTCTACTACTTGCTAGCATTCTCCATTTCAATTCTATTTCAAGGTTAATTCCAAAATTGGGGTTTGACTAAGGAAAACCCCTCATCCAAACAAAAAAACCATTTTTCTTGCAGGAATAGGTGCAGAACAGTGAATTACAGAGCAGATTCAGATACCCTTTTTGACAAAATTTCAAGATCTATGAACAAATTTTCCGTTGAAGCAGCGCAAGTCAAGGTCAACATAAAGGGGTCAAGGTCAACCTATATTTGGGTCAAGGTCAACCCATCTCAGAAAAGAAAAAGATTTATAGGTTTACTCTGTCTTTGTGTTTCCTTCCCAGATCTAGTTGCAAAATTTCCACAAACTCAGTACAAATAGTAAAAAACAACAATTTCTAGATCTGCTAGAATTTTAAGATAAGTGTTTTATTTTATCTCAATCTTTTTGATTTATTGTTTCACTTTATAATTAAGAAATTAGAACCCCTTTCCCTCTTTATCCATAACTAGTTGATTCCTTTTCTCATTGATCGTCTCCTTTCGGTTAATCAATTGGGATCTTCTTTGTCTTGGATTAGGAGGTAATGTATGTCCACAACATTTTCAACATGCCACACACATCATAGATATAAAAATATAATATATCATCCAATATATATATTTTATATCTTACAATGCCTTACGTAAAAGTTGGACAAAAGGCCATGTAAATGCCATAGCACATGATATGCTTGTAATAACTTTGTATTTTATTGCATAATGTTTCTACTATTATCTATTTGATTAATGGAAGCAAGAAAATGTATTGTTAGTGCATTCATTATGCTTGAAAAAGAAATGTTAAGTTTCTAGTTTATTTTTCTACTTGTAAGGAAAATAAAGAAAAATTTCATTATTCTATGTATGCAAATCCTCCTATTGTGTTCTTTTCAATTTCAAGTAAGAATGAAAAAAAAGTAGTATATTTGTTAATGTGTTATGAAGAAAAGATCCGCTTTTCATTGTATGTATTGATTAAAAAAAAAACATGTGTATATACATTCATGTATATATACTATAGGTATATACATATAGATGTATATAATGATAGTATGTTATCTTTATTTTGTTAGTTTGAAAGAAAGAAAGAAACTCCTATATTTCCTATGTTTTAAAATAAATTTTCTTCTAGGATGTATAAACATCCAAGTATATACTCACATATATAATATATATGAATATATAAATGTATGTATATATATATATATATATATATATATATATATATATAAACATCATATATACATGCATGTGCATATACATTGTGTATATTGATTTAATAGTCATGCTTTTATTGTTCTTACCTTCTTAAGTATATATACATATGGAAATGTATATATATTAATATAATTTTGACATATTAATAAATTTATATATAAATATATATTGATATATATTTCCATTGTGAATATACACCTATGTAGAAATAAATAATATAACATATATATATATATATATATATATATATATATATTAATATATAATATAAAAAAATATATTAATATATATAATATAATATATATTATTAATATTACATATATTCAAAATTTTTAAACCAAACTTTATTTAAACCTTTTATAACCACCGAAAACTTTAATAAAAAAACTTTACACAAAAAAATTTAATAAAATTTTGAGACTGCATTTTTTTTAAATTTTGCTAAGGCCGAAGCCTTTCCATGTGGCAGGAGGCCACTGTGCCCACTGCCACCCTTTTAAGGGATTAGTGGCATAGAGCCCACTTGTCACTCACCAATGGGTGCAAGAAGGCTCAACCCCTCTGCATGCCATTAGGGAGTGGCAGGAGGCTCAGCCCCCACTGCTGCTCATGTCGCGCGGCTGCTGAATTGCGCATGACAACTGACAGTCTACCCCCTCCCAAACATTACTCCCTCTAAATTTTTTTTTTGGGACTTTTTGATACATCAAATTGAAACTTCTGCTTACTACTTTTATTAAAAAGAAAAAAATAGTATTAATATTGCAGTAATTTATTTTAATTTATTTAAAATTTAAAATGTTGGAATATTTATTTAATGGGCCTTTATATTATTTTATTATTATTTTGAGATTTGAGATCTCGGATTTTTGAATTAATATATTTCAATATTATTTGAACTTTATTAATGTTTTATTAAAGTTTTGGGGAAATTAATTGATTATTATTAATTTAATGACCTTTACTATTTTCTTTTAATATTTGGATTATTAAGGGAATAAATAATTTTATAAATCCTAGGAGGGACCTAGGTAAATTATTTCACCCTAATAATGATAATATTTAATTTAGTAATTACAATTTTTAAATGTTTTATTACCTTAATTTGAATAATTATTAATGAATATTGAACCTTGAGCTAATTTTATAATAATCAAGGAATAAAATAACTTAAATCAATTTATCAAACATTATATATTTTTTAATTAGTAAAAGTATCACCCTAGATTTGCATTAGGGTTATTATCATGATTTCAATTTAACCTTTCTTTCCACTTAATTGAATTCTACATCTGACCCTAAATGGTTACTTGGTATCCGTTAGGGACCATTAGGGTTATGATTGAATTTGTGTGATTTTTTCTTCTTCAATTAAATGCCTAGGATTTGATGACCTAATCGCTGACCCTTTTATATTTTTTAAATTTAGAATATTACCTAGGGTTTATTCCCTCTTATTATTTTTATGCTAATCCTAGTTAGGGTTTCATTTGACTAATGTAGTCAGACAAACAAGGGATGTTGGCAAGCCAACACATGCTATGATTCCCCATGTGAGTTGATATGTGTTGGTTGTTGCGTCTCACTTTCGAGTTGAGTGTTCCTTAGTGTGTAACCTAGTTGATGTTTGTGATTTAAATTTTTTTTTTGTGTGTGTGTTTTGCCCTAATTTTTGGGCATGAAATTTTGGTATCAGAGCACAGTTTCAACTCTAGTAACCTAGACCCATTGCGTTTTCAACTTATTTTTTATTTTTACCCTTGTGTAGGATGCCTCCAGTTATGCATAGTGGTCATCACCATGGGAAAAGTGCTATGGTTGTCTATAAGGCAGTAGTGGATAATGAGCAGTTAATAGAGGCTGTAGGTGATGAGGAGGGACCCCCCTTGTACCACCACCAAACCCTAACTAGGACATTCTGAATGCTCTTCAGAATCCCACTGGTATTATTATGGATAGATTGATACCAGGAGGTTAGAAGACTGAGGTTTGAGAGAGGATAAAGAGCCCTCCTTCTAGGCATGTTGAGGGACATGCATATTTAGAGGGTGAGTCAATTCACATGCCTAAGCCACCACCTGAGATAGTGCATAGATCACCCCGAGATGTAGGGGATCAGATCAAAGAGCTTCTACACCTACAACCACCACATTTTTCAAGATCTACGGATGGGATAAAGGCTGAGGCATGGCTTTTGAGTCTTTAACATTTCTTTGGGTTGCACCCTTACGGGAGAAACCTAATGGCACATTTTGTAGTACATATGCTTAGAGGGACCCCCTCTACTTGGTGGAGGTAGGAGTATAAGAACCACTTGATTATAGATACCCTCACATGGGAGACATTTATGGAGAGATTCAAAGCCTGATAAATGTAAGAGAATTTCAGTCAGTGTCGCATCGATGAGTTCCATGACCTTCAATAGAGAGGTCTTTCTATGGCACAATATGAGAGAAAGTTTCTCAAGCTCCCTTCCTATGTGGACTATATGATGGATGAGAAACTTTAGGTCAACCAATTTATTAAGGGGTTGAACCATGCTATTTATGATAGGGTGCACATGGTACCTCCAGGAGATCTATGCTATACCATAGAGAGGGCCATGATTGCTAAGGAGATCCATAATAGGTCTCATGGTGCTCAAGATAGGTCACAAAACCACAATCTTGTACCACCATCTTCTAGTTTATAGAGATCCCACTAGAAGGGAAACCAAAAACACTCATTAGGATCATTCATAGTACCTCAGCCACAATAACAAGAATAGTCTTAGCAGAGTTAGAGACAGAGGCCTCCATAGGGATAGTAGGGCTCTAAGCCTAAGTAGTGGCATTTGTAGGGTTCTTGATAGGCTCAAAGAGCTCAGACATAGTATGCACTACCAGCTAGGACTCAACATTCTTCTAAAGGTGGTTTTAGTGGATCTAGTATGATAGGTGGAAAATAATGGTTGAGAGCTCAAGGGATTCAGATTTAGGCTAGAGGTCCATGTTACACTTGTGGTTCTATAGGGAACATTACGAGAGATTGTCCTTCAAGACACCCAGCCAGTAGTCAGAGGGTGACAAATTCAAATCCTACAATGGGATACATGGGAAGATCTCACCAAGTATTTGTAGTGGTTGATAACTGCTAGGATGAGCATCATGCCATAGTTATTGAGGCCATAGGTAGGATTGGAGGTAGTAGAATTTCCATTTTTTTGATTCAAAAGCTACTGATTCTTTCATTACTCCTTTTATAGTGGAGCATTACAGGCTAGTGGTAGCTAGGAAAGATGTGAGTTGGGAGGTTGAGTTATCCTATGATGTTGTTCTTGGCATGGATTTTCTTTATGCCTACAATGCCAAGATGGATTGTAGAAAAAAGAGACTTGAGTGTGTGGATGATTATGAAGTGTCCTCAATGATTTTAGGAGTTCAGAGATCTATATCCCTTCATGTGATTTATGCTATGCAGCTTAAGTGGTGCATGTGAAAGGGTTGTTAGTTGTTGGCCATCACCATCAGTGATAGAGAGGAGGAGGTTGAGAAGGAGCCTTCCCTCAATGACTATCCTATCTTGCAAGAGTTTGCAGATGTTTTTCCTTCAGATCTACTTGGTATGCCACCACCTAGAGTAGTGGATTTCCATATTAACCTTGTGTTAGGAGAGGATCCTATATCTCGAGCACCTTATAGGATGACTACCCATGAGTTTAATGAGCTCAAGATTTAGTTGGAGGAGCTCTTGGAGAAAAGGCATATTCATCCTAGTGTATCACCATGAGGTGAACCTATCACCTTTGTTAAGAAGAAGGACATATCTCTTAGGTTGTGCATGGATTACCAATAGTTGAATAAGGTGACCATCAAGAATCAATATCCACTTGCTAGGATTGATGATTTTTTTGATTAGCTTCAAGGTGCTCATGTGTTCTCTAAGATTGATTTGAAGTCAGGGTACCATTAGTTGAGGATTATGGAGAGTGATATCCACAAGACTATATTTCATACATGCTATGGCCATTATGAGTTCACCATGGTTCCTTTTGGATTTGCAAATTCTCTAGCTATGTTCATAAGTCTTATGAATGAAGTATTTTTCTCATTCTTAGATAGATTTGTGGTACTGCTTTTGGATGATATTTTGATCTACTCGTGAGATGAGCATGCAGAGCATTTGAGATAGGTTTTGCAGTGCTTGATGGATAATCAGTTGTTTGAAATCTTGTCAAAGTGTGCCTTTTTTAGATCATAGGTTCATTATCTTGGCCATGTGGTAGCAAGGGATGGGATTGCAATTGACCCATCTATGATTAGAGCGATTATGCATTGGCCAACATTTACTAGTATGACCGAGGTCAGGAGCTTCATGGGTCTTGCAAGCTATTATAGATGGTTTGTTAAGGTATTTTCTAGAGTGGTTCATCCTATCACTTCCCTTTAGAGAAAGGGGAAGAAGTTTGAGTGGATAGAGAGGTGCGAGAGAACTTTTTAGGAGCTCAAAAGAGCACTCACTACTGCACCTATCCTTGTAGTGCTAGATCCTTCAGCAGAGTTTTTGGTTTGCATAGATGCATCTTTGGATGGGATAGGAGTAGTCCTTATGCAAGGTGGTTGAGCTATTGCCTATGAATCTAGAAAAATCATAACTACCCTACCCATGACCTTGAGCTTGTAGGAGTGGTGCATGCTTTGGTGAGATGGTGACATTTCCTTCTGGGTCATAGATTTGAGCTTCACTCAGATCATCAGAGCTTGCAATACATATTCACTAAGCTAAATCTTAATGTTAGGTAGAGGAGGTGGATGGAGTTCCTTTGTGAGTATGATTTTGATTTTTATTATGTCAAGGGTAAGGAGAATGTGGTTACAGATGCCTTGAGTAGGAGACATCATGAGCTTTTAGCTATGACTTCTATCACAGATTTGAGAGGACATATTTTGAAACACTTGCCTAAGGATGGATTCTATTATGAGGTTTGTCAGATGGTTCAAGCTCAGAGACCCCTTGAGGGGAAGTTCTCAAATTATACCCTAGAGTTTGATGGTCTTCTTCATCATAGAGGATGCATTTATGTACCTTCTTCTAGTGGGTTGCATGACTTCATTGTTCTTGAGGATCGTAGAGAACCTTATGGAGAGCACCCCAAAGTCAAGAAGTTACATGCAAATTTGAACCAACTCTTTCATTGGCCAGGTATGAGGTTGCACATTGTAGACATTGTGGCTAGATGCTTGGAATGTCAGAGAGTTAAGGTAGAGCACCACCATCCAGGTGGGATTCTTCAACTGCATGAGGTACTCAAGTAAAAGTGGGACATTATATCCATGAACTTTATTGTTGGTCATCCTATGCCATCTCATCACCATGATTCTATTATTGTGATAGTAGATAGGTTGAATAAGGTAGCCAACTTCTCACCCATTCGTACTAATTTCAAAACACTTGTAGTGGCATAGGTATTCTTGCAAGATATCATCAGAGTGCATGACATTCCTTGTAAGATTAAATCTAATAGAGATTTTATTTTCACATCTTCCTTTTGGAGAGAGTTGCAGTCAGCTTTGGGCACCGAGCTCAATTTCAGTACAGCTTATCATCCTAAGATAGATGGTCAGACTAAGAGAGTAAACTTGGTATTAGAGGATATGCTTTGCATGTATGTGATCAATCACAAGTCCAGATGGGAGGAGTACTTGCAGTTGGTAGAGTTTTCCTATAATAATGGGCATCATTCATCCTTGGGTATGCCACCTTATCAAGCCTTGTATGGTAGACCTTGCATGACACCTTTGAGTTTGGATAAGATTGAGGATAGAGTAGATGTGGGACCATAGTTTTTTAGAGAGATGGAGCAATATGTAGAATTGATCAGATAATGTCTTAGAGAGGCTCAGGATAGGCAGAAGAAGTATGTGGATGCGGAGAGGACTGATCACACCTATATGGTTGAAGATAGAGTCTTCTTGAGAGTGCGACTGCATAAGAGCTCAATGCATTTTAGAAAGGGTTCTAAGCTCACACCTTGCTTTATTGGACCTTTTGAGATATTAGAGAGGATAGGCCCAATTGCATATTGACTAGCTCTACCAACTAGCCTGTCACATATCCATGATGTGTTTCATGTTTTTGTATTGAGAAAATATATCTATGATGAGTCTCATATTATTTATTGGGATTCTTTATAGGTGGAATCAGATGGGTAGCTAGCACTAAAGCCCATACATATTTTGGCTCGCAGGACGCTGGCCCTTCGAGGCCGAGAGATAGACTAGGTTAGAGTCCAATGAGATTGCTATGATGAGGTTACAACATCATGGAATGATGCAATACAAATGAGAGAACAATATCCCCATCTTTTTGATGAGCTCTAGGAGGAAGTTCATGCCTAGGGGGGGAGGATGTGAGGCCTCACCCTGTGCCATCTTTTTATAGTAGTTTGTTTTTGTCTTATGGCTATCATGTTGATACTTTATTTTATCATGTTGGACTATTTGGATAGAGATATTATAATTTGATACTATGTGATGACCTATGATTATGTGGATGATGATTTAGGCTTTAATTTCATGATTTGATTATTAGGTCCTGATTATAGGATTTGATGAATCTTTAATTAGAATATGATGCTTTAATTTTATGCTTATGCAAGAAAAGCTTATGTGAAATGATCATGGTTAATATGTTAGGTTAATTAATACATAATTGTGTTCTTAGATTCATATGCTTTGAATTTAGGAAATGTATTATTGAAAATTATGTGATTATCATGTGATGCAATTGGATTTTTATGACGTGCTTGAGTGTGCTTATTATGATGTAATTTATATGTATATGTTATTTGATTTTTCATGAGCTACTGATATTTTTTCAAGTGTGCAGGAAATGACCATGGATTAAAAAGGGGAAACTAAAGATGGATGCATGTGAAAATCTTGTTAAGCTAAGGTTATCTCCAAAGGGAGAAATAACCTCATTGTGATGTTTATTGTTGTAAAGTAATGCTTGATTGATTGTATTATTTAATTATGTTTGTTTTTATTTTTAAATTAATGTCTACTTGACATGCCATGTGTGTAGTGATGTGTTGTACCCTTTTTGTGGTGTCAATTGACACGTGTTGTGAGTTGCCATGGCCAAGTGCATTGTTTATGAGTTGTTGTAGACACCTAAAATTATCCTTCACACTAATATTAATTTTTATTCATATTTATCTTTAACATTATAGTTGATTTTATTAATTAACTATATTGTTATATTCTTCTATTTATTTAATTAAATTTACTTTAATTAAATAACATCATTTTCAATTTGTATTTAAATTTTGTTTAAATAATTTAATATATGGAATTCAATTTAATATATTATCCCTCCATTTCCTTTTATAAAATAAATTTAATTTATTTTATTCCTCCACTAGCTTAAAGTTCTTCTAAACCATAATTAAATTAAATTTATTTTAATTTAATTTTTTTTCCCTTTTTCCTATGCTTACATTTTTTTAATATTCCTTTAATCTTGATTAAAAGGTGGATTACCTCTAAACATGTGCACAATCACCTTTTTCAAGGTAGACACCTCTCCATCTCTTTTCTCCACCAATCACTTTTAAATTCCTCTTTCCCTTTAAAAGTGAAGTTTGACTTTTGCATCTTTTTTCATTTCACCTTTTTCAAATCCCACCTAACATCCTTTTGCCTCTTAATCATAGCCACTCATTTATTTTTGCCTCTTCATATTAGCCACTCCTCTTTGTCCTCTTAATCTTGACCATCCATTATTTTTCCTCTTAATCTCCACCATCCTATTCTTTTCATTTTCTATAAAATGAGGCTTCACTCCTCATTTTAGGTCTAGGTTCTTTTTCTTCTTAATCTCTTAGCTCTTGCATCTTCTAGCATTCTTAATCATTCTAGTTTTTTTCTTCATTTCAATCTAATATTATTCTTAGATCTCAATCTTGTTTCACTATCATTATCATAGTCTTGAGTCAATCTTGCATCATTTTAATCTTTATCATTTGTGAATCTTGGGGCAAGTTTCTTATACTTGTTCTCAATCCCTTCACCATCATCTAGCTTGTACCCCATAGTTTTGCATTAGTTTTTTATTTCATTTGTGTTGGAAGAGCATACCCACAATAATATCAAAGAGCAAATCAAACAAGGCTTTGGGTGCCCTTGTTTTTGCTCATCAGAGGTTGTAATGAAGATAACTTATTTTGTTGCATTTGAAATTACTAACATAGATTTTTTGATATTTTAGTGTTTTGTATTGTTAGAAAAAAGGTCCATATTTTCATTGCATACAATTGTCTTCCACCTTTGAGTCAACTTGTAGAATCCCAAGGTTAGGTATCTTGGTTGTTGAGCCTTGGGTGGGAATCTTTTTTAAATTTTCTTGAGTCAACTCTTATTGGACTTTTAAGAGGAAAAAAGTAACCCAAAAGGTTAGTTAAGGTTAAAAATAGATTACCCCATAGGTGTACCTTGGGTTGGAGGTAAAATTTTGACCAATGAGATTATTTTAGACCATTTTTGCCTCTTCAAAAGATGCCTTTTTGAAAGGTGATAAATTTGGGAAGTGTGCCAAGTCTTCCTCTCTTTTTAATTTTGAATTTCCCTCTTGTTAAGAGAGAACCCTAGGTGAGTGTTCCCAATCATCTTTGAGATTAGGTAGGGTTTTAATTTTTAGTGGGAAGGATAGGAATTCGATAGGTTGATTGCCCACTCTCCAACTTTGGAGGCTTCTAGTGGACTTAGTAGGTTTTGGTGGATTTTAGCAAGGAGGAAAGACTTGTAGGAAAAGAGAGTTCTTCTCAACCCTCTTTGCATTAGCTTGGAGTGAGGTTGGTGGTTTTTGTCATGGAAGACTCTTTCTTTTGTTGAATGTAATATGCAGATTTTTATTGTTATGTATTTGTGAAGGTTTTGTGAAGCTTCAAACTTATTTTCATTGTTTCCTTGTTATGTCTATTTTCTGGTTTTTATTTTAGTGTTTGTATTTTTGGGGTGTGCAAGGCCAAAATCACCCTTGGGAGGGAAGAGAGCCTTAATGGGTGAAGGGCTTAAGTTGGGAATGCCCAGCTAGTGTAGAGTCCTTCCTCAAGGAGGAAGGGGATGAGACATGGATGTATGGACTCCATATTACCATTCTTGTTGTGTTCTATTTTGGGGGCATAAGGGTTATATTTTTGTGAAATAAAATGGAAGGGTTGATGGTTTTTGTTATGGCCTTGTGAAGACAATGGTTATAGATTATTTTCCTTGTTGAAGGAATGATTTTTATTGTTAAATTACTTCTCCTATTTGGGTACTTTCCACCTTCACCGCTTTTATGGGGTCCAAGGTGAGCCATTGTGTGAATATCCATGGGATGAGAATTTTTATGTGTTTGTATATTTTATGGTTTTGATGTGTATGTGAAATTAAGTGTGATTTTAACCCTCATCCATCTTTGTTTCCCCAAGCTCGGGGGGTGGCCATGCAATGGCCTATGTTGGGAGGTGAGTCTCCATGGTCTTTTTGTTTCCTTTTTATAGATTTTCCAAAGGAATAGCTTGCTGGTTTTAATGGAGTATATGAAGATTTTGGCTAGTTCCTACTTGTTATTTTAAGTTTTATAATGGCTATAATTGCTTATGTAAAAGTTGGACAAAAGGCCATGTAAATTCCACAACATGTGATATGCTTGTAATAACTTTGTATTTTATAGCATAATATTTCTACTATCATCTATCTGATTAATGGAAGCAAGAAAATGTATTGTTAGTACATTCATTATGCTTAAAAAAGAAATGTTAAGTTGCTGGTTTATTTTTCTACTTGTAAGGAAGAGAAAGAAATTTTTTATTATTCAATGTATGCAAATCCTCCTATTGTGTTCTTTTCAATTTCAAGTAAGAATGAAAAAAAAGTAGATATTTGTTAATGTGTTATGAAGAAAAGATCTACTTTTCATAGTATGTATTGAGTAAAAAAAAACATGTGTATATACATCTATGTATATATACCATAGGTATATACACATAGATGTATATAATGATAGTATGTTATCTCTATTTTGTTAGTATGAAAGAAAGAAATAAACTCCTATATTTCCTATGTTTTAAAACAAATTTTCTTTTAGGATGTATATACATCCAAGTATATACTCACATGTGTAACATATATATATATATATATATATATATATATATATATATATACACATGTGCATATATATTGTGTATATTGATTTAATAGTCATGCTTTTATTATTCTTACCTTCTTGAGTATATATACACATGAAAATGTATATATATAAATAAATATATTAATATAATTTTGACATATTAATATATTAATATATATTGATATATATTTCCATTGTGAATACACACCTATGAAGAAATAAATAATATAATATATATACATATTAATATATATATTAATATATATTATATTATTTATATTACATATATTAAAACTTTTTAAACCAAAATTTATTTAAACCTTTTATAACCACTGAAAACTTTAATAAAAAACTTTACACAAAAAGAAAATTAATAAAATTTTGAGACTGCATTTTTTTAATTTATTTCGCTGAGGCCGAAGCCTTTCCATGTGGGTGGATGCCACTGTGTCCACCGCCACCCTTTAAAGGGAGCAGTGGTGAGAGGCTCAACCCCCACTGCTACTCATGTCGCACGACTGCCAGACTGCGCACGACAACCGATAGTCTGCTCCCTCCCAAACATTAATCCCTCTAAATTTATTTTTTTGGGGACTTTTTAATACATTAAATCAAAACTTCTTCTTACTACTTTTATTAAAAAGAAAAAAAAATAGTATTAATACTGCAGTAAATGTAAATGAATTTTGTAACGAAAATATCAGTATCACGCCAGATATAATCAAAATTGTAGTAGTTTGAAAATAAACAATATAAAAATGTGGAATAATGTCGAATGAAAAGAGCCCTACAACATATTATATATTCTAGTATCAAAATATAGATATAACTAAAAATAATAACAACAAGGGTGCAAACAAAGATTTATTCTATGGCCTAAAATAAAGTATTATAAATATGAAGAAAAAACTAAAGATTAGCTACGACCTTAAATGTAAAACATAGATTTAATACATAACTAATTTTAAATTATACCTTGCTGCACTTGTGAGGATGCCATGTTTGAGAGATGAAACTGGTTTCTTTTCCTCCATTAATGAACCTTTGGCAATATATTCACAAGTATATATGAGTGTATATACACACTTGTGTGTATATACACCCTTGTATATTTGTGAGTATACTTCCTTATATTTTTTTCTTCAACCTTGATCATGGCCCAACCTGCAAACCCAAAATAGAGAAATTAGGGTTTTGGCCATGTTTTATTTTTGGGCCAAACCCTAATTTCAAAAATTGGGGTTAGGGTTGGCCTTAGGAGCCAAAATCAAATTTTTTTTTTGGAAAATTGTATTTAATTCTGGTTTTTCATTTTAAATACTGGTATCAGTATTTGTTGGTAGTGGGCCAGCATCCCTCGCAGGGTTTGCGACATGGCTTAATCACCTGTCGTGTCTTCTATAAGTCTAGTGGTTGTATCAGGAATTAACATGGTGATCTTTTGGTGCAATGAAAACCGCTACTTGTAACAAGTGGTATCAGAGCTTGGTCACAGGTTTGAATCCATGTAGGCCACGACAAGTGATGGTTGGAGGGGGATTGTTGGCGGTGGGCCAATGTCCCTTGCTAGGTTCACGACATGGCTTAACTGCCTCCTATGTCTTTTATAAGTCTAGTGGTTGTATCAGGCATTAACATGTTGATCATTTGGTGCAATGACAACCCTAGCGGTTAACAATATTTAATGATGTTGGCTTTTTCTCTTCCTTTTTTTGAAATTTTGATTTGAAAAATATTATTTAATTTAGCTTTTTGAATCCCAAGATTGCTTTATTGGATATTAAAATATTGGGCCATTAAATATTTATTTTGATTTATTTGAACTTTCAAAATGTTGGAATATTTATTTAATGGGCCTGTTGGCACCTAAAAATTCAACCCAAAATATATACGAAACGTCAGGGAAGTATGATGTTTTATTTTCATTTTTATATAATCTTCCTACGATAAAAAATTAAAATGGATAAAAGGCATGTGTGTTTGTTATTTTCTATTTTTATGTATTAGGTTGTAAATTACTTTTCTGCATATTCATTTTGAAAATAAATAATTATTCTACCAAATAAAAAATAAGTTAAGAAAAAAGGCAGCGAGAGGGAGTTGAACACTTGACCTCTCAAGCCGACCTTTTTCCTACCTATCTACCCTCCTACCCCCTAACCAGTTAATCTATTTATTTTCTTCGAGAGGGTTAGGAGAAAGTATTTATTTATCTTTATTGTATGTGCAGGTGAGAGATAAAAATAACCTTTCACACAGGGAGTTATCTATCTCTTAATTATCTTTTGTAATAATGTGATTATTATTTATTTATATATTTTCTTATTTTTAATGTTAAAAGAAAAAAAAGAATGGGGAGAGGGAGTTGAACACTCAACCTCTCGACCCATTCCTTTTTTCCTACCTAACTACCCGAATCTACCCCCCTTACCAACTACTCTACATTATTCTTCGAGAGTATATGTGTGAATAAATATATAAATTTAAGATAATCATATTTCCTTCAAGATAAATTATTAATATAAATATTGTTTGTTAGGGAGAAATTTTGTATGTTAAAATCACTTATAATTATTTTTATCCCTAATTCGTGTCTTACCCTAAAAACTAAAAATATATGATGAAGTGAATTTATTATTTGATATATATTAATTTGTTTATGTTTTGATATATTTTGATGTTAATTTTTATCCTTACTTTTAACATTCACCTTGGTTATATTTTTAACATTAATATGTTTAGGGTGAAAAGACATGTAAATTGATTTTTCATCTCTATTTAGGGTTTTTTTTCCTTATTTTATTTCTAAGAATTAAACCCTAATTTTGTTCTATTAGAAAGTATTTATAAACATCAGGGTGATTATTTTGTAAAATTAGTATACTTGCCCTTGATGGAATATGAATGAAGTGACTGAGAGGGGGGGTGAATCAGTCAACCATAAAACACTTCACAATTAATTCTTTCCATATCCCTTAGGATATCTTAATAATGTTATCGGTATTAACACTCGGTAAATAGATTGCAGTAATTTTGAAGATGCAGAAAGTATTAGCAAAATTATCTTTAGATATTCATCAGCACTGGTGTATGATTAAGATAGCAATTAAGAACACAAGAGACACAAGATTTATCATGGAAACCCAATATGGGAAAAACCACCAATGTATCTAGATATTGATTTTCACTTTTCTGAAGTGATGCCCGGTTAGAAGCCAACCCGGTAAAAGGTTACAAAACACACTATTAGGTGTGACCTTGTTAGAGGATTTAAAAACACCCTGCTAGGAGTGGCCTGGTAAGAGGTCTTGAAAACAATTCAATGGAATTGTCACCTTGTTAGAGGATTTACAATATGGTTGTTAAACCAACTCGGTTAAGAGATTTAGAATTCACTGTTACAATGATAAGAAGGTAACAATGAAAAATGACCTCTATAATAATGCAACTGTCTTGCTGATTACAGATCTCTGTTCTGCATATGTGTGATCCTTCCTGATCGAATAAATCTGTGCTACACCTCAAGGATATCTGAACATCCTTCACAAATTCGTACACACTTTTCCTATCTTTCTTCTGTAAATCTTCTGCTATATTTCTTATTTATTTTTCACATTTGACCTTTTATTTATATGATTTTAGATTTGTCAAATCGACATTATTTAGTATAACAGTCGACTGAATTAAGCAAACTCTTTTTGCAAAAATCCTTCAAGGGCCGACAGTGCTCGATGACCATAACTTTCTATAATCTTTCGGAGACTGAGGGAACTCGGTAAACACCAAAAATCCTTTACCTTCGATAACCGACTGAACTCGGTAAACACTAACTTTTCTTCGGCAACCGACTGAACTCGGTAAACACTAACTTTTCTTCGACAACCGACTGAACTCGGTAAATACTAACTTTTCTTCGACAACTGACTGAACTCGGTAAATACTAAATTTCCTTTGGTAACCGAGTGAACTTGGTAGACACTGATTTTCTTTGATAACCGAGTGGACTCGGTAAGCACTAATCTTCCTGTCTGGCAGACTGACTGAGCTCGGAAGGAACTGATTGCTACGGACTATGACATTGTGTGACATCAAAGACAATACATAATTTGAGTAGCAATTTCCTTCAGACAATTGTTTCCAACAATCTCCCTCTTTGGCATTGATGGCAACACAATATGTCATAGCATAAGAAATTTGAAAGAGTTAGCTCGGTTCAGATTCAAATCTCCCTCTGTCAGCAAACTTCCTTTATCCTGAAAATTCTTCCTTTTGACTATTGAAAATTTCTTGAAGTAATAGCAAAGACATAGCAAACACTCCCTCTTTGACAACACATGCCAAAGACAATTCACATATTACCGGTGAAAATTAATGTACCTCAAGTACTGATTCATATGCAATGATTCCTTGAATATGCTGCATCAACTGGTTGATTTTCAATCATTTTCTGGTTGATGCATCACTAAAACTATTTTTAGTGAGCCTCAGATAGGGGAATGACCCCTAACTTACCTCTTAGATACACAAATGCATCCTTAGGTAATGGTTTGGTAAAAATGTCTGCAATCTGTTCTTTTGTATGAATATATTCTAATTTGATTTCCTTGTCCTGCACCAATTCTTTGACAAAGTGATATTTAATAGCAATGTGCTTGGTTTTGGAATGCATCACTGGATTCTTCAAAATGTTTATTGCACTGGTATTGTCAAAAAATATAACAACTGGTTCTTTGATTTCAACCTTCATACCTTCTAATAGCTGTTTAAACCAAACAATATTTGAACAGTTTACTGTAGCAGCAACATATTCTGCTTCAGCTGTGGATTGAGATGTGCAATTCTGCTTTTTACTAGTCCAGGATACCAGTCTTTTTCCAAGAAAAAATGCTCCACCACTTGTGCTTTTTCTGTCATCAATGTTTCCTGCCCAATCAGCATCAGTAAACACTTTCAAGTCTAGATTGCCTCCAAATTTATACCACAAACCATATTTTTCAGTTCCTCTTAAGTATCTTAAGATTCTTTTGATTGCCATCATGTGATTTTCCTTAGGTTTTGCTGAGAATCTAGCTACTATACCGATTGCTAAGGCAATGTCAGGTCTTGTATGTACTACATACTACAATTTTCCAATCATAGATCAGTATAGGGTCTGATCAACTTCTTTTGAGTCATCATTTTTGGTAAGTTTCAGTCCAGTGCACATGGGTGTACCAACTAGTTTTGAATCTTCCATACCAAACTTCTTAAGTATTTCCTTAATGTATTTAGATTGAGTAATGTATATGCCATTCTTGCTTTGCTAAATTTGAAGACCAACAAAGAATTTTATTAAACCAAACATAGACATTTCAAATTCTTTGTTCATTTGCTCTGAAAATTCTTTCCACTGATCCTCATTCCCTGTAAATATAGTATCATCCACAAATATTTCTGCCAATACAATTTTGTCATCCGGTCCTTCTTTAATATACAGATTGCTATTATCGTTAGCTCTTTTGAAATTAATCTGAATCAAATAGTTATGGAGTCTTTCATACCATGCTCTAGGAGCTTGTTTCAAACCATACAATGCTTTGTGTAACCTGCAGACCATGTCCTTTTTATCTGGATCAACAAAACCTTTAGGTTGTTCAATGTAGACTTCTTCATCAAGAATTCCATTGAGAAATGCAGATTTTATATCCATCTGATATACCTTAAATCCTTTGTGTGCTGCATAAGCAAGTAGAGTTCTTACACCTTCTAATCTTGCAATAGGAGCAAAAGTTTCTCCATAATCTATACCTTCTTCTTGAGAATAACCTTTACATACCAGTCTAGCTTTGTTTCTAGATACTTGACCATCTTCATTTAGCTTATTCCTGAATACCCATTTTGTTTCAATTACATTCTTATCTTTAGGTCTAGGTACAAGAGTCCAAGTTTTGTTCTTTTGTATTTGTTCTAATTCTTCATTCATTGCTTCAATCTAACTTTCATTTTCCAATGCATCTTTGATATTTCTAGGTTCAAAATCAGTAAGCAGACATGTACCTTTTAGCTTGCTTCTTGTCATAGTACCATCTAATTTGTTTCCAATGATTTGATCCGGTGTATGATGTCTTCTGACATATTTGGCTAGTATAGGTTCCTTGCTTTTTGAATGATTCCTGCTGTTGTCTTCTAGGATCTCTTCTTTAGGTTGCTCAGGCTCGGTAGATATTTGCTCGGTAACTTCAGGCTGAGACTCGGTCTGAATTTCTTCCTATGACTCGGTTTGAACTTCTTCCTGTGACTCGGTTTGTGACTTGGTAACTATGCTTGGCTCGGTAGATATAGTTTCCTTATTGATAGTTGTGCCTGCCAATGTTTCAGGTTCAATGTAAATGAATCTTCTGTAGTTCTCAGGTTCCCTTTTGCTTTCTTCTTCAGTCTTTTCTGCAAATTCATCAAATTTTACATGTATACTTTCTATGACTTTGTGAGTAGATAAGTTCAGACATTTGTATGCCTTTCTTTTGCTAGAATATCCTAGGAATATTCCTTCATCACTTTTCACATCAAATTTATTTCTTCTGGATTCTTTTAAGATATAACACTTGCTACCAAATATTTTCATGTAACTTACATTGGGTTTATAGCCATACCATAATTCATAAGGAGTTTTGAATGTGTCTTTCTTCAATTGTACTCGGTTCAAGGTATGAACTGCAGTGCTGATAGCTTCCTTCCAGTATTTTATAGCGATGTTCTTTTCTATCATTAGAGTCCTTGCACAATCCATAATAGATCTGTTTCTTCTTTTTGCTATTCCATTTTGCTCAGGAGTTCTAGGAGCTGATACCTATCTTTTGATTCCTCTTTCAATGCAAAAGTTGTTAAAATCATGGGAGATGAATTCACCACCTCTATCTGATCTTAAGCATTTCAATCTTTTCCCTGTTTCCTTTTCCACTCTTGCTAAGTACCATTTGAACTTTTCAAATGCTTCTAATTTCTCTCTTAAATACATAACAGTCATCATTCTAGAATAGTCATCAACGAAAAGAATAAAGAATTTATCTCCAGTATAGCTTTGTATTCCAATAGGTCCACATAAATTAGTATGCACAATTTCCAAAATTTTTTTAGACTGATAGTTCTTACTCTTGAAACTAGTTTTACTCATTTTGCCAATCTGACAATTCTTACATAGACCAGTGTCAGGTTTCTTCAAAGTAGGAATGCCTCTAACCTTCTTGAATTTGCTTATTTTTATCATGTTATCAAAATTCACATGACATAACCTTTTGTGCCATAACCAACTTTCTTCTATTTGAGCAATAAAGCATGAATATTCACTGAGATCAAGATAAAATAAGTTACCTTTTGTTTGTTTGCCTGATCCAATGAGTTTTCCTTTTCCATCCAGCAGTCTTGCTTGACCATTCATGAATTCAACCTTGAAACCAGTGTTGATTAGCTGTGCTACACTTAGAAGATTATGTTTTAGTCCTTCAACCCAATAAGCATTATCACATATGAGTTCTTTGGTTAATGAGATTCTTCCTTTTCCTTTTATACAACAAGGTTCATTGTTTCCAAATCTTACATTACCACTATCACAGTCTTCTAGATATTCAAATTTTGTCTTGTCACTAGTCATGTGGTGTGAACATCCGCTGTCTATTATCCATATATCATCTTTGCTTATATGAGAAATAAGTGCCATCTTATCTTCATCATCATCAGATTCATCTTTTATAGCAATAAAGACAATTTCTTCTTCACTATCATCAAAATCTTTAGCCATAAAACATGATTTCTTACCTTTATCCTTGTATGATTTGAAATTCTTTTTGCCATAGTACTTGTGACTTCTCTTCTCTTCCTTGACTTGCTTGTTTGGGCACCTAGCTGCAATATGTCCAATTTCTTCACATGAAAAATAGATTAAAGGAGTTTTACCTTTATATTTACCTTTCCCTCTAGAGTACTTCTTTGCAAGTAATGCTTCTACAATTTCAAGATCACTATCAGAACTTTCTTCTGATACTTCTTCACTTTCTGACTGAACTTCTTTAATTTTCTTGTTCTTCTTTAGTGAAACCTTGGCCTCAAATGCTGATTCAATATTTTTGGAACTAGGAACATAGTTGTCATAGTTGTCTAATTCAAAGGCTATCAATCTTCCAACTAAAGCATCCAAAGTTATATTGTGGTTTGTTTCACATCTTCTTTCTTGAATATCTGATACTCTTATTGCATAGATAGGGAGTAATGTTTTGAGTACCTTACTTATAACAGTTTCATCTGAGATTGTTCCTCCAGAAGCTCTAATTGCACTTACACTTGCTTTGATTCTTTCAACATATTTTACAATGTTTTCATCTTCCTTCATATTCATCTTGTCAAACTATCCTCTTAGGCTTTCTTCTTTGGCTCTTTTCACATTTGCATCACCACCATATATTTTCTTCAGTGCCATCCACATTTTATATGCAGTAGTGCAGTCTTTAATATCATCAAATTCTTCATAGCTGAGAGCAGATGCAATGTCTATCATCATGGTGTTGTGAGTCTTTTTATCTGCAATGTCTTCAACAGTTAATGCGCCATTAGGAATTGTGTATTCTTCATCAATGTATTTGCATCCTGAATCACCAATGGAAGCCAGATGAAGTCGCATGAGACCTTGCCATGCTGAAAAGTTATCTCTGTTGAGCTTTGGAATTTCCCTCTTGTAAGACATCTTGATCTTTAGCTTAGGTCCTTGATACCCTTCCTGCAAGCACCAAAAGCTCTGATACCAATTGATGGAATATGGATGAAGTGACTGAGAGGGGGGGTGAATTAGTCAACCATAAAACACTTCACAATTAATTCTTTCCAGATCCCTTAGGATATCTTAACAATGTTATTTGTATTAGCACTCGGTAAATAGATTGCAGTAATTTTGAAGATGCAGAAAGTATTAGCAAAATTATCTTTAGATATTCATCAGCACTAGTGTATGATTAAGATAGCAATTAAGAACACAAGAGACACAAGATTTATCATGGAAACCCAATATGGGAAAAACCACCAATGTATCTAGATACTGATTTTCACTTTTCTGAAGTGATGCCCGGTTAGAAGCCAACCCGGTAAAAGGTTACAAAACACACTGTTAGGTGTGACCTTGTTAGAGGATTTAAAAACACCCTGCTAGGAGTGGCCTGGTAAGAGGTCTTGAAAACAATTCAATGGAATTGTCACCTTGTTAGAGGATTTACAATATGGTTGTTAAACCAACTCGGTTAAGAGATTTAGAATTCACTGTTACAATGATAAGAAGGTAACAATGAAAAATGACCTGTATAATAATGCAACTGTCTTGCTGATTACAGATCTCTGTTCTGCATATGTGTGATCCTTCCTGATCGAATAAATCTGTGCTGCACCTCAAGGATATCTGAACATCCTTCACAAATTCGCACACACCTTTCCTGTCTTTCTTCTGTAAATCTTCTGCTATATTTCTTATTTATTTTTCACATTTGACCTTTTATTTATATGATTTTAGATTTGTCAAATCGACATTATTTAGTATAACAGTTGGCTGAATTAAGCAAACTCTTTTTGCAAAAATCCTTCAAGGGCTGACAGTGCTCGGTGACCATAACTTTCTATAATCTTTCGAAGATCGAGGGAACTCGGTAAACATAGACAATCCTTTACCTTCGATAACCGACTGAACTCGGTAAACACTAACTTTTCTTCGGCAACCGACTGAACTTGGTAAACACTAACTTTTATTCGACAACCGACTGAACTCGGTAAATACTAACTTTTCTTTGACAACCGACTGAACTCGGTAAATACTAAATTTCCTTTGGTAACCGAGTGAACTCGGTAGACACTGATTTTCTTTGATAACCGAGTGGACTCGGTAAGCACTAATCTTCCTATCTGGCAGACCAACTGAGCTCGGTAGGAACTGATTGCTGCGGACTATGACATTGTGTGACATCAAAGACAATACATAATTTGAGTAGCAATTTCCTTCAGACAATTGTTTCCAATAGCCCTAAGTGGATTGTTGATTTTTAGGGTAAGTTCTTTCCTCTTTCGTTAGGGTAGATTGTAAAACTTGTTACCCTTAATGCTTTTGAAATGCTTTTATGTGGTAATTTTGTATTATGTTTGAAATGAGTGCATTATGGTTATCATTTTAAAATGAGTTTTAATTTCAAACATTATATTCATATGTATTAACTTTAGGGGTTAATAATATTTTTATATGCGTTGATAAATAAAGTAAATGTCTATGATTAAATATTTATTTATTTATTTAACTTTATTGGCATTATTTTTATTTATCAAAAGCATTTGTACAAATTATATTGTGATTGTATAAATGTTTATTTATAAAATTAATGATTGAATATTTTTAAAGTTCATATTTAGTATGAATATAATGATTTTTAATATTATCTAATGTTAGGTGTTTCATGCAGGAACTTAAACATTGGATTATTAATGCACGAAGCACCTAAAGAAGAACAAAGATAAATTATACGAGAAAGATTTTCCCAAACAAATCATTGTAATAGTTTATTATGCAATTTTAGGGTTAATTGTACAATTAGGTCCTGTGAAAGGGCATGTCCTTTCACAGGAAACCTTTGAAATTTGTATTTATACTCAAGCAATTGTAAAAATTACACACAATTCTATCACGACAAAAAACATACCTTCTCACAGATTGAAACTTAATGTCTCAAGATCTTAGGGATGGATATCTGATAAGTACTTATACCTATTGATTTTACAGTTTTTTTATGTTCAGTCAGTTTCTTGGATTACTCTCTAACCAGGGTATCCTATTGTGCTTTCTATTCTATACATTTATTTATGATCAATTTTTACAATTTGAATAATAGTAGCATGGTTTGGGAACCTGTTACTGTTTCCTTTGGGCTCTTAAGTTGAGTTAAAAATCTTAGGACCTATTGTATGAATTGTTGTAAATTTTGTTTTAATAGTAGCTTGTAGGGTGATGGTCTTGTTTTGCATAAACAAGTTATCTTAAAATCGTCTCTAGTTACTTATGGTATTGAATGTGTTTGACTCTATTTTCAAATTTGTATCAAACACAAGTCTATCTGTTCTTTTGAAATTGTCATTTATTTCTTTCTGTGGGATATATTTCAAATCTGCTACTTTATCTACAAAACATTAGATTAGGTTTAGCGTTAGTTCATAGCATTAGTTTAAATATCTAATTATTTGCATATTAGGATATTTAGTTACATTATCTTTCGAGGATCAATAACCTCTTTGGAAGGAATTTTGTTGTTTACGCACGTTGTTTGTGTAGTTAGACAGTATATTTAGTTTAGGCCTACCAGCCTTGGTTCGATTAAACCAGAATTACAGAGGCATTTATTGTGCCTGTCAGTTGGCCTCAAAATGACCAGCATTTTTGAGCACGAACAGGGCCTTTATAAATTTTATTATTATTATTTTGAGATTTGAGATCCCAGATTTTTGAATTAATATATTTTATTATTATTTGAACTTTATTAATGTTTTATTAAAGTTTTGGGGAAATTAATTAATTATTATTAATTTTAATGACCTTTAATATTTTCTTTTAATATTTGGATTATTAGGGGAATAAATAATTTTATAAACCCTAGAAGGGACCTAGGTAAATTATTTCACCCTAATAATAATATTTGATTTAGTAATTATAATTTTTAAATGTTTTATTACCTTAATTTGAATAATTATTAATGAACATTGAACCTTGAGTTAATTTTATATTAATCAAGGAACAAAATAACTTAAATCAATTTATCGAGCATTATATATTTTTTAATTAGTAAAAGTTGATAACCCTAGATTTGTGTTAGGGTTATTATCATGATTTCAATTTAACCTTTCTTTCCACTTAATTGAATTTTCCATTTGACCCTAAATGGTTACCTCGTATCTGTTAGGGGCCATTAGAATTACGATTGAATTTGTTGGATTTGTTCTTCTTCAATTAAACACCTATGATTTGATGATCTAATCATTGACCCTTTTATATTTTCTAAATTTGGAATATTACCTAGGGCTTATTCCTTCTTATTATTTTTATGCTAATCCTAGTTAGGGTTTCATTTGACTAATGCATTCAAATGAACAAGGGATGTTGGAAAGCTAATGCATGCCATGATTCCCCTCGTGAGTTGATATGTGTTGGTTGTTGCATCTCACTTTCGAGTTGAGTATTCCTTAGTGTGTAACCTAGTTGATGTTTGTGCTTAAAATTTTTTTTTGTGTGTGTTTTGCCCTAATTTTTGGGCATGACATTTAGACTAACTGAGACTACTGGGAAGAGGTGTAGATGGATCAATCAAGTACAAGAATTCAACATAGATATTCAAATTAAAAAGTTGGTCAGAGGCAAAGGTTTGGCAAAGTTGATGGCAGAATCAAACTTGGAAGCTGCTCAAGTAAACCATATAAATGGAGATAATGATGAGGTAAGCATTGAAAATTTCCATTGGTATACTGACATTGTTTATTATTTGATAAAGATGAGTTTTAAAGAAGGAAAATCAGATAGCCAGAAGAGAACAATTAAACTTCAAGTAGCCAAGTATGTCTTAATTCAGGGTGACTTATACTGGAAAAATAAGGATGGAATATTATTGTTCTGTTTAGATACTTATCAAGAAAGAAATATTCTTAATGACATGCATAAGGGTGTGTGTGGTGGACATTTCTCAGCTAGGACTACTGCTCACAAAATTCTTAGGGCATGATATTTTTAGCCTAATGTTTTAAAGGATTTTTATGAGTATGTTAGGAAGTGTGAAGAATGTCAAAAGTTCTTTGGTAAATTTAAGTATAATGATACATTACCCATGAGACCCATGCAAGTAGAGGAACCTTTTAAAATGTGGGTATTGATTTTATAGGCAAAATATCTAAGAAATCAAGTGGTGGGCATACATGGATATTAGTAGCTACTAATTATTTTACAAAATGGGTAGAGACTATTCCTATTAGACAATCCACTCACAAGGTTGTCATAAAGTTTCTAATAGAAAACATATTGAAAACATTTGGGGTACCACACAAGATTATAGTTGATAATGCTATGTGTTTAAGAGAAAAATAAGTTGTGGAATTCTGTGATACATATGGAATCAACTTATCTTATTTCGCACCCTATCATCCATAGGGAAATGGGCAAGCAGAATCAAGTAATAAGAATATTTTGAAAATTATCAAGAGGATGTTAAACATTAACAAGAAAGCTTGGGATTAGAAGTTGAATTTAGCAGTATGGGCTGATAGAGTGACAGTCAAGAAATCTATAGGCTACTCACCTTATGAATTGGTATATGGTAACATTGCAAGACTACCAATACATAATTTGTTACCAGTTTATAGATTCATAACTGAGGAAGGGTCAGAAGAATTAGATCCTATGAATGATAGATTGATTGCACTGATTGAACTTGAAGAAACTTGGAGAATTGCACAAGAACAAAATGTCAAGAGATAATAGAAGACCAAGTTTCTACATGACAAAAGGACAGAGAGAAGAAAGTTTCAGGATGGTGATTGGGTACTGAAATGAAATGATAAAGATCAGGACAAAGGGAAACATGGAAAATTTGAATCCTTATGGCTTGGACCTTATATTATCATAATCAAAGGAGTGAGGATTCATATTATTTGCAAGATGTGGATGGATATGATTAAGATCTTCTAGTGCATAGTTAGTACTTCAAGAGTTTTTTCTTCTAACAGCTGACAGGAGTATCTCTTACCCTCTATATAATATAGTATTACATGTTCATTTTATTTTATTTATGTTTTATGTTTTTTTTGTTATGGTTTGCTTCTCCAGAGATACACTTGGATCTCAGTATATCCAAAAAGGATATATGTCCCCAGAAAGATCCAATGTTGACACTTGTACGATTTTTAATTTTACAAATGTCACTAGGAGAAGTAAATCATCATATTATGTGAAATATTCTTTACTATATGTTTGTGTATGCAGGAAATATATCAGATACTCACCTAATGGAGATGGAGAAAATCATCATAGAATGGTTCATGAGACTGACATGAAGGCACAACAGTAATCCTGGCAGCCAAAAATCCATCATTTTTGCCTATGTACTTGTCCAAGAAGAAGAGACTGATTTTAGAGCATAACAACATGAGTTAGTGCATCAAAATGTTAAATTTATAATATTGGCACAGCTACAATGATGATCTGATTGGCAATGTCTTACACTTTTGGGATGGTTAAAAAGGGGCATAAGAGATAACTGATCATATATCAGTAGAAGTCATACCGATATTATCAAAGAAAATATTGAATGCATCGCCAAAATCTATAATGACAAGAGGCATGTTATTGGTATCACAAATAAGATGATTTCATTGGAGATTCTTATAAACGCGGACTAAAAGAGGATGATCATTTTTGATTACTGATAAGGTATCGATGTTACATATAGTGATGAGGTAGTGTAAAGTGATGAGAAACACATCAATATATGACAAGGTGACAAATTGTTCTTTGTTAGCAAGAGATATACCAATCAAACTATTAGAGAGTGGCTAGAAAAGAAGTGTATAATACCAATAGCCGATGGCCCATCGGTGTAATACAAAGAAATCAAGATAAGGATGTTAGGATATCAGTAGAGAGGAATTTTGATGATAGCACGATACCTGATTTATTATCATGGTATGTTATAGCGATAAGATGATCAGAGTAATATTAGGGCATCGGTTGGAAAAGGAATCAGTTGAAACAATGAATGATGGATTATCGGTATAACTTATGATGATAACATGAAGGCATGAACAAATGATACTGGGGTTTTGAGGATGGCTGATGTATGGTCGGTATAACTTATAGTGATTAATGTAGAGTGAGTTAATGTCGGGGAAGGATATATCGATGATACATGGATTGATGTGAAAAAGTGTTATACATTACCCATTGGTAGATTTTTTGAATTTCAAGGATGATATGAATTCAATTTTCTTGTGTATAATTTATGAGTTAGTTCAAATGCATCATTTCACTGATCAAACATTGAGATTTCAAGTGAGAAGAGTGAAACAAAGATTGAAGCAAGAGTGACAAAATGAATTCTTCTCAGTGATAGTGGGAAAATTTACATAGTAGAACAATGGAGGCATCAAGTTCAATAGGAAAGAGAAAAGCCACCAAAGAGAAGGAAATGCCAGAGAAGAAGCAGAAGAAAAATGAAGATCCTCCAACTGGAAAGCTTAACCAAGATCTCATAGATCAAATGTAGTTACCTGGACCAAGATCTAGGAGGTCGAAGGCTGCTCTACTTGATAAGGACAAGCTGGAAGACAAGTTTAGAAATGTAGGAGATGTGTGGATGAGAGTGAGAGGTTATGAAATTTTCCTATTTCATTACCTCAGAAGAGATAAGAAAATGCCACTATGTCATCCATGGGAGATGAATTTGGGTAGACAAGTTGTGCCGAATGTGTTTGTGAATGTGAAGCTATTGGAGCTTCTGATTGAGAATTACAAGCCAAAAGATAAGTGAATTTATGATGTCAATGGAAATGAGTTCATGAAAATATCTGTTGAGTCCATTTTTGAAACATTTGGTCTAGAGTGGGGTTTTTCAAAGAAATGATCTTATGTGGAATTTTAGAAAGAATTCATTAGAGTAGACACCACATATATGCAATGGAAATTGCCTTTGTACAAGATAGTAAGGGAGCCCCTGACTGAGGTAGATGGGCCACCCTTTAATGTAAAACCTTTTAAGAACTACTTTGATATGACCTATCAAACTTGTGGGTAGGTTGGTGGAGTAGAGGTACCCGACCTTATGAATAAGGCCCAATGGTGCTAGCAGTGAATGTCCAAATGTATGAGACTAGACCTTTCGATTATGCCAGTTACATTACAGAAGATATGCACTATTGTTTCATAAATTTTAAGAGTAGTGAAAATCTATTTTTCAAACATTACTCCTTGTTAATGCATATGGTGCTTTTATATGGCCATCAAAAGAGAACATGGTCAGAGGAATTCAGGTTATAGGTTAAAGATAAAGATTGAAATGATCATTGTGTACAATTATGGACATCAGTATGGGATTACAGATACACTGGCTTGAATTATATTAGGTTTGAGGAGTTCTTTGTGTAACCATTATTTTCTTTGTTCAACTATCTTGCTCCTAGTTCCATTTTTTTTGAAATAAAAAGATTTTTGAGACCCAAGGAGTATGGGATGGGTAATATTGTAAATCACAATTGGGGAGATTGGTATGCTTATTCCAATCACAATTGGGGAGATTGGTATGCTTATGCCAACTTCATATGGTTTAGGATATATGGGTTTGAAGGAAGCCCTTATAGATTGCCTAAGTCGTTACGAGACAAGATAGCCTATTTGGAAATTGTTAGATAAATGAGTATTGCTAGTAGTAAGCATTTTGGAGGATCTTCTCATAAGCAGTCATTTCTGCTTGGAACTTTGATTTTTTGAGATTTTTCCATAGTCTCCGCAAAGGCCTATGAAATAATTGGTGCAAAATTGGAGGATGAGTATCATATGTTCCAACATGATGCTAGGGACTTCTATGACCCTGAAGGATATATACACCAGTGTAGAAAGAAGAAAAAATAAGTGGATTATGTTCACAAGATTTTTGAATTGGAGGATATGTTTAAAAACATGGAGGGGTCAGATGCCTAGGAAATTATTGATGAACACAATAAGAGGCTAGTGCAGAAGCAACAAGAACTGACACAATTCATCCAGAAAGCAAAAAATTTAGGGGACGAGAAAGAAGAAGAGCCCCTCGTAACTAGGAAAATTGACTTTTCTGAGATTGAAATAGAGGAAACTTATGATCAAATAATCACTAGACTAAATGTTGATCAAGATGAAAGGCTTGATGAATATAAAAAATTTGTTTCCAATGAAGATTTCATTAAGTCCAAAGAGTTTATAACATTTATATATAATTAAAGGGGTGAAAGGCTTAGGGAGTCAATCCAAAACATCACTCCTGAGAGTGAGAAGGAGCTTCTGTTGAAGCTGAAGGAAGATGTCAAAAAGGAGATAGAAAAAATGACCCCTGAGAGAGGGAGGCAACTTCTAATTGAAGCAGGTATAATTATTTTCTAGGATCGGATCTCATTGCCTCATTTATTTTTGATAGTATGATAAACTCAGGAAACCAAGGCCTAAAATTGGATATTCAAGGTGTACATGATATATTTATTGGATCACGGTTCATATAGGAAGAACAAACAAATGTTGATGTGGGCCTTGTTGTAATGCCCACCCTAGTACCTTCATATTTTGGACTGACATGATTATTAATTTGTTACTTTGGATTCTATGGTTGGATTATTTCATTTCATGATGGGACATTTGAGCATATATATATATTTAATAGAATTAATTATGGAGATAATAAATATTTTGGCATAAAATGATGTATGTTTAGGAATGAACTATTTGTAAAATGATTCATACTTGATTTATATTTATGTTTATGATAGATCTAACCCTACTAATCCCATTATGTTTTGATGATTACACTATTTGATGTGAGTGTAGGATGATGAGAGGCAGTCGTAGTTACTCCTATGATAGATCCACATGATGTTGCATTCTCCCTCCTTGTTTGTCACAATAAAAATAATAAAGAGAGTAAAAAGGAAGTTCTTTTGGTAAAACTAGCTATCTAGGAGATTTGAACCCGAGACCTCCTAGAAGTTAGGCTAGTTTGTTTCCAATTGGGCTATGTGTGTTACTTGAGAGATTTTTTTTCCCTTTTCTTGTTATAGCCTTATGTAGGGAATAAGTTAATTAAAATAATAAAAAAAACTTAAATGTTTGTTTATGTAGAGAGTTGATTAAATTCTCAACCAACTATAGTAGTTGGAGAAGTCTCTTCCCGTAAAGAAACTCCTCCAACCATATAGTCTGGAGGATAAATTATTATGGAGAGAGGAGTTTGAGAGATTACAAAATTTGGAAAGTTTTCTAGAAAGTCATTTTGGGGGTTTTCTGTGTTTTTGAATCATCATTCTAGTTTTGTGAGGGAAATTAGAGGTTTTTCTGAGAAGGATGAAGGATTTTTTGAGAAGGGAACTCAATCCAGGAAGCTACCATTCTCAAAGCTTGGAAGGATTGCAGTGGTGTGCTCCAGTTTTTATAGGATTCTCCATAGGACTCTAGGTAGGGTCTGGAACTGAGATGAATCCCTTTTCTTTCTTGAATGTGTGTGTGTATTTTATGAATATTTATTTTAAATGTGGGAATAACTATTGAAATGTTAAGGAAATATGTTAGGTTTGTTTTCCATGTTTTGAAAGATATGCATACGGGAAGTTAATGAATGTGTTTGTAATAGTTTTTTGTTAAAAATCTTCCTGGGAGTTATGATTGCTTGTGATACTATATATTGGTGTATTTTTTTATTTACTTATGGTTTAGGAAATTTTAGGAAGGTTCAGGGAAGGTTAGGATGGATTAGGGAAGGAATGCAGTCAGTTTGCCCCTTCTATGCTTATGCAGATTTTTACTTTCATTTTGTAAGATTTAATCATATGGTGTTGTTTTGTGTGTTATGGTGTGTTAAGGAAGTGTTTTGAAAGTGGTACCGAGGTACCTAAATTAGGTAGATCTTAGGGAACCTTCCCCAGGCACTCTCCACACTTGAAAATGTCATATTCTGGCAAATTATAGGTGTTTTTGAGACAGTCTCGTATGAGAATTCTTGGAATGTTGTACGAGTTTGTACTATTACCCATACGAGAATTGGTGAATTTCCATATGAAAATGTTTGGATTTCTATATGGGAAAGTATAGATTTCCATATGGGGTTTTAGAGGGTCCTAAAGGCTCAATTTGGCCAAATTTTGGGCTTGAGACTTCTATAACCTATTTTCTATGCTTTGGCTGCAACTTACCTCACTTATGCATGTGATTTTTTGGTGTTATAATGTGTTATTTATGATGTTTCAATACTTGGCATATCCTTATGTTCATATAATGAGGCTAGGAATCATCTCGAGGGCCTAAGAGCACAAGAGGGTTCCCTAGACCTGCAAATTGAACCATTTGAAATGCATCTTGGTTTCTTTAGCTTGTGTGTGGGTAGGGGACTAGGTACCCTAGGTTAGTGGCTCACCATAGATTTTGGAACCCAAAGTGGTTTCCAAATGATCCTATGGGTGAGTTGGTAAAAAGTGATAACCTAATAATGAACTTGGGAAATGGGGGTTTTAAAAGATAATGAAAGACACATAAATGTAAGTCCACATTGGCCTTTTGGAGTACCAATACCATAGGTAACTTCTAGGATGGATCCCTATTCAAAAAGGGGGGACTGGGGTTACATGGTTGCCAGGAAGGATCCCGATATGCAGGATATGTGATGACACTCACCTAGATGGTATGCTAGGAGCCTAACCTATGTGTATAGTATGATGATATCTTGTTATGTATTTTCTTTTATTTTCAAGTTATTTTTGAGTAAAGCCTTAAGTTGCTTTAGGCCTTGTGAGTATCTTGGTTCTATCTCCTAGCACAAGGGGCGGGGGGTGGTGGAACTTCACTAGTTTCACATGGTTGGGTGGCAAATATCTTTCAAGGTACTGTTCATTATTCGTGGCTTGGATGTGTTTTAGATTTCATGAAGTGATAAATATTTCTCAATTTGTATCATGTACTATTGTAATAAAAGATGTAAAGATCTCTTTGTAAGACTTCAAGCCATTCAATGTAATTTTTAATGTAATTGTATTTATTATCAGGAATTGATTGAATAAAGAAATGTAATCAGGGAGGGATAGTTTTAGGGGTTTTTCAAGGGATGTTATTTAAAGATTCAAAAGTTGTAATGAAAAGTGTAACCTTGTATTAATTATTTTATGTCTCCTATCTT
The DNA here is from genome assembly GCA_027943335.1 of Chamaecyparis obtusa. NCBI lineage: Eukaryota > Viridiplantae > Streptophyta > Pinopsida > Cupressales > Cupressaceae > Chamaecyparis > Chamaecyparis obtusa. The sequence goes on from BSBK01000163.1 coordinate 192,173, forward strand.
GGATTAAAAGAAATGTCTCAAATGTAAAGGTTTAATTGCAATTGTAAAAAGGTAGTTATTCAGTGTGTAGGTAAAAGGATGGAAAAGGCAATAGGACGTAGAAGATGTATTTGCAAATGAAATATTATGTTTTTACCTTTCTCTTATATTAAAAAATGCAAAGTAAAGGAAAAAATAAAATGGAATTCAATTAGATTAGTAATGAAATACAATGTTTTATATTGGTAAATAAATTCAATAAGGGAACCTTTAAGGAATGTTCTTTGTGAATGTTAGCAATGAAATGTTAGAATGATAAAAGAAATTTGTTAGTTGTAATTTTAGGTTAAAAGACCCGATTCCTTATGGGTTCCCTGGTGGGGACATTACACTTGTACCCACCCCATAAAAGGCCATAAATAATTGACATTGATAAAGCCTTCGGGCATAGGATGAAGCTGAAGGTTGGGGAATTAGACCCCTTGGTCACTACTAGCATCGGTGTAAACATTGCTAAGATAATGAATCTCAAGTTAAAAGGTTAGCTTTTGAAAGAAATCAGTGGAAGAATCACGATTAAGATTTGTTAAAGAAAAGGGGAATTAAGCCCCTGCCTCTACCACCAAGTGGTGACAATTTGTGGAAGAAGTTTGAAAAACTACAAGAGGAAAAAAAGAAGCTAACCAATCTAGTGAAAGTGGTTAGAAATGATATAGTGAGGTTCTTACTTAAGAATAGGTTTCATGAATTGCAAGAAAAGATAATATCTATGTGCGATTGAATAGAAGAATACAAAGTTCTGGGAATTGCTCATAATAATATAACCAAGAAGTTGATAGAGAAAATGAGCGCCACAAATATGGATGAATAAGGAGAACTCCAAACCTTGATGAACATGCACAATGAATATGGGTTAGAGATGAAAGAGGATTTTAAGGCTTTCACGGGTATAAAAAAGCATGTTTTTCCAACAAGGGTTGATGAAAATGGACAAAGCATAGGCAAGGATGCATGGGTCAAAAGTTCCCAAGGATTACTTGATGCTGCTCTTCAGGCGAGCAAGGACAATGACTTAGAGCTCAAGAGTACAAACCAGAGCATGGACCTATTTGTCAAGTTGGAATACATGATTTGAGATGCTTTGGGTGATGTTGATCTGGGAATGAATCAAGGAAATCAACAACACATTGTTAACTGCGACAAAATTCTAGAGGACTTAGATCCTATTTTAGATTAGTTAGTTATTTGTTAAGTTTTCAATTTTTGTTAAACATTAATGAAGAGTTACATCTCTTCACATGTAACTCAATCAACATCTATATGTATATGAGTCAATCTTAGAAGAACATATACAATATACAAACATAGTTAATAGCAATGAAAGTTTTCTATGATTTTTCTAGAAATATATCCTCGATGTATAAGAAACATTGCCTCTGGTGATAAATTTATTTTAAATTAAATTTCAAGACTCATTTTTTCTTCATAACCTTGGTGATATTATTCTATCTCTTCTCTTTGTTTGAGTTCTGTAGATTAAATCTATTTGGTTTACCTTTATTGATAGTTCAATTGATTTATTATTTAGTGAGACTCTAGACTAGATGAATCAGAAATAAAGTGTTGATTATTTTACCTTTATATTATATCTTACTGGTATTTCAAAGGAAGGTTAAATTCAATAGGATTGGTTTGAATTTATTCTAAAATATCTGAATCAATTCATGTGTCATTAAGGTGATAGTAAAATATCTTAAAGGGATTTTCTACTATCTCTAGAGTTATACTAACAAACATATAATTTGAGATCATAAGAAATCATTTAAAAGGACAAGACACTGGTCTAATTAATTGTGTTGAAGAATTTATGTTAATTCCAGATAGGGTATAACTTCCAAATTAATGAGATAGCTCATTAGATATTTCAAACATTCCTGAACAAATACTACACATTTTCAATCCTTCGATTGAATCAATCATCTGCGAAGCAACAATAATCTGCTATAAAAAGCCTTAGAACATCCTAAGGTATAGGCCTACCAACCTTGGTCCTACAGAGCCTAAATTGTAGAAGTTCACATCCTAGAAAGGGTGGAACTTGTCAATTGGCCAAATACCTTTGGGATTCTCATAATTGGAAACAAGAATCCATAAGAAATCCAATTTTTTGATTTGAGCACCAATAGACCTATGGTTTCTAGTAGGTATAAATTTATGGCATGAGATTGTAGTAGGAGGTAGCACTAAGAGTTTGAGGATAATGGAGAGATGAGAGAGAGGATAGCTCTGAGGTTGGATAGATTGGAATTAGGATCTGAGGTTCATTTCTTTGTATATGGACGTAATTGGGAAGACCTAATAACGTGACATGTTTGAAGCCAATTTGATGTAAATTCTTATTGATGAAAATAAAAGCTATCATTCTTGATTTATATCTCTATGTTTATTTGTTTTGTTGTTGTGTTGACTCTTGCTATAAGATTGGACATCTCGTTTGGATACTTCTCTGGTCTTGGTTGCATAAAAAATCACCTTCATATTTAGATAAAAATCACCTTCATATTTAGATCATAAGTTAGTATAATTTCTAGATCCTTGTTTTAGGTCATTATAGCTTCCTATAATGCCATGCTAGGGAACCCATGAGAAATTAACCTAAAACATGTTACTAAGTTTATAGAATAATTTTTTTTAAGAGTTTACAAATAATAATGAATAATAAAGCAGAAGCAATATAAAATAAAGACAATAGATACTCATAAGTGTAACTCATTTATAAATTAAAATTATCTAGGGTTCCTTGATGTAAATTATGTAAATATAAATTAATCTATTAAGTACAATAACCATTCAAATAAATTAGATCATATCATAAAAGAATACCCAAATACAACTGAATTATAAGGTATATATGATAACCCAAATCCCCTGCACAAGTCACAGGGTATCTAAATATAATCTAAGTACAAAGTACAATAATATAAATGAAAGATGAGAGTAAGTTTCCAATGATAAACAAGAAAATATAGCTGCAACAAGGAGCATCCAACATTGGTACAAGGATGCCAAAATCTCAAATGGTAAAAGAATCACTACCACCTAACCACATGGAACCAAAGGTCCACTCCAAATGTGTTGAGGAGATAACAAAAAATCCCACTCAGATATCAAACACCAAAATAAAAAACAATAAAATACCTAGGCAAGGGATCCTAAAATCTCCCCATCTCAAAAAGGTACTTTTAGGAATGGGAACATTGAGAGGGGGGGGTGACTCAGTGTTCATTGTATTTTAACTTTCCAGTTAATCTGAATACTGAATTATAAATGTTTAAGTACTGAATTAAAAATTCACATAAAAATGAAACATGAAATCAACACATGACACCAATATGGTTACGGGGAAACCCAAATAGGTAAAAACCCTGGTGGGACTTGATACCCACTAATAATCTACACTAGTGTTTTGTGATCCTTGTTAGAAGATCCTTTACCTTGTTAGGAGTAGCTTTACAATGCTTTTAGTACAGTAGACCTGGTTAAGGGTCAGACCCTATTAGGAGTCTTTTACAATGATCCCTGTTAGGGGAGTGGACTCACTGTCCTAGAGTTCACTGCTCAAATGATGAAGGCTACAACCTTTTGAATCAGATACACACTATATCTACAGGTGAACTATCATTGTGACATTGATTTTCAGATTAGTTCCTTTGGTGCACTGATGCTTTGATCTCTAGAAAATCTCTAATACATCTTATTCTTACTTCACATATCTCTACTCTTCTTATCACAACTCTTTTACCACTTCCATACCAATTACAATGGGTGCACCTTATATTTATGTGCTCATACCAAATTTACAATTAGGTCGGCCTTATAACTGATTACAAATAATACTTCCAAATGAATTGGCTTAAGCATGCTTACAATTATACATATACATATGTCAGAAACCTAAATACAATGGGCACATAGCCTCTACAACATTAATTTATAATCGCATACCAAAATAGTCACTGTCGGCTCCATTCTCTGTTCGCTACTGGCACACATTGGCTGTGTAACTTCAACTGACTGTAACTTTCACATCTTTGCATATCTACTTATGCACTCTTAGAATAAGCATAAGTATAGTCTAACAAACTTAACTTCCAGGGCGTATAACTTAATTCATCCGTACACACATGTGTTGATGCTCTGAGTCTCTAGTGCTCTGTATGCTGTCTAGTCATCAACACTTAACTGAATTATGATCTTTACACTTAGTGCACTGACTCCAAACTACTATATGACTTTGTTTCCATAATGACATCACTATAACTAGTCATATGTCTTAGTATAGACAACTTGCCAGCAATCTCCCCCTTTGTCATTGATGGCAACAAAGGAATATGGCTAAGTCTCTAACTGTCCCTTAATATAAATTTTTTTTTGTCTTCTATATATTTTATACAAACCCTTATATCTCCCTATACATATATGTACTCCATATTCTATACAACTCCCCCTTTGACATTAATGAAAAAGGTGCATCAAAACTTTATCTACATACACTTACTGAGTGAAAACATCTAGATATGCAATCTTGAGTTTCTGGATCTCCTTCTTCCAAAAGGTTATCAGAGAATTGACTATCTGTAGATGGGCACATAATGCATATTGCAGCTTCTCCATCTTCTCTAATTCTATGCTCAAACCTTGATCATAGGTTATCATGGTCACATCAATCTCCTTTATGTTCTGACTGAGAATGTCTAGAGAGGGCGCAAGATCGTTCCTCAGCTAAGTCTGTCTAGATCTTATCTTCTCTATTTCTTTTTCTACCTTCTCAATTATATCCAACTGTCCTTGATAGATATTGTTGCATATGTTCACATCAGTGGATGTGTCTTGCACTAAAATCTTCACCTTCTCAATCATTACCTCTGCATCTTTGATCTTTTTAAGATGGGCATCAGTAAACTTATCCTAATTCATGGATTCTGCAATGACTTTCCTTCCTTGATCTGAAAATTCTTTCAATGATGCCTAACCAGACTTAAGAGAGGTCAAGTCTAGTGAAAAATTACTTATCAATTCATTGAGTCTCTTCTTTAAGTATTTCTCCTCTGCCACTACGGCCACAAATTCTTCTAAGCTAGAAAAATTAACTTTGAACTGAGAGATGACTGTGCTCACATCATCAACTAAATGTACATTTTCCATCTTATCCTCTAGTAGAAAATTGTTCAAAATATTTACTGATTCTACCAGGAGAGGATTTCTCATTACTTGCTTCTCCTTAGCCTTCTCCATAGCTAGGATGTTGAACTTAATCAGGTCTTCTTCCTTCCAGGAGTCCAAACTACTAGTGTCAGGTGTGAAACTTGACAATAATGCTGACGAGGGAGTGATGGGAGTGCTATCCATTGTCTCTTGCTTCATCTTGACCGAATCAATAGAAGATTCATCTTTCTTTTCTTCATCAGATATATCTTCTATGATTACTTCTTCTTGCTGAGTTTGAGGGATATTACTGCATAGAATTTCTGCTTCCTTAGAGCTAAAAAATGGTTCTTCAAACTTTTCTAACTCCTTATCAGTAGCCACCATGGCTATTTCCACATTATCTATGATAATTGTGTTGTCTTTGGGTGATTCTATCATAGGCGTAGACTGATATGCTTTTGTTTGAGTTTCTGCTGTGGGTGCTGAGTCGTGAGGACCTATTATTGGTACATTAGTAGGCTCTACCACTTTATCTTCCTTGATAGGTGCATGAGTGATGGGCGCAGTAGGTGTTTTGATCTATTGTTCCAACAACACCTTCTCAAAGGCCTTCTCTATTTCCTTTGTTATCAAATCATAATCTTTGTTCATAATATGAAGAGTTCTCATTTTTGTTCTAAGGTGCGGCTTCACCAAATTCAATATCAGTTCCACTTCTTCTTTAGAACATACTAGCAGAGTATCTTCTAATTTCTATTTTCAGCTCAAGGACTATTTTCTTGAACTTGCTCATGTGTTTGACAATCATATTATGAATCTCTGATTTGTCAATCTCATTGTAAGATTCATAGAAATTTTCTACTTGATCAATCCTTCCCTCATCAACAATTCTTGTATTTAGAACCTTAAGGCTAGGCCTAAATCCTGCCCAAGGAGGTTCTTGAGTGTTTTTCTTGCTCCTTAATGCTTGTGAGGATGGATGACTAGTGCTTTCATCTTTATTCCTTTTGAAAAAAGGCTTATACTCCAGAGGAGTATCTTTGGGTGTAGAAGGAGTACTGTCTTCTTTATCCTTCTGACTGTCATCTTTTTCAATTTTTATCTTTTTCAACTTGGGATCTTCTTGTTCTTCTGCTGCATTCTTCAATTCTAGGGAAATATTCTCATCCCTTTCTTTATCAAGGTCTTCTTGTGATACATCATGAATTCTTAGGATCTCTGATGTAACCTTTGCAACCTTTCTTTTTTTTGCAGCACTGTTCAACTTAGCATCAACTTCTCTAGTCTTCTCTTCATAGGTTCCCCACCTAGGTTCATTTTCATCCTTAGGTGCTAATAGCAGTACCTGTGCATAAGCTTCAAGAACTTTTTCTTCAACCTCATAACCAAGTGGATGAATCCACTTAGTTCTAGGTTCCATAGTTTCCATACATGTAGTATTAATCTCCACCATGAAGCATATTGTATCCTTATATTTCTCTACAATACTTTCAGGAATCCTATGCCTCATTTGCATTCTTGCTCTGAAAGTCTTCAATTCTAGGGTAATGTAATATCTAAGTGTGCTTTTTGTGGATGCCTTGTTTGATATCTATGGCATGGTAGGAATGGACTTGTCTAGATACAAGTCTGACACTTTACCAACTATATGAAGGTACATATAGATGATTAGGGACCCAAACCTGAATACCTTAGTCTTATCATGTTTGATAGCTTTGATATTGTCTATCAACTATGCATGCAAGATTTCACACAAGTTGAACTCTCCATCTTCTTGCACAAGATGGATGGCTACTAGAATAGTGCCCGCAGACACACTATTCACCCTGTTGGTGTGATGAAATTTGTAACCCAATACCGTTGATATCAATTTAATGTCTGGTTTCTCTATAGGCTCAATGGTCATGCCACACTTATCACTCCTTGATTTACACACTTGCTCCACCATTTTCCTAACATCCTTACCCACAAGAAGGATGGTGCTTATCTTAGAAAGGCCTGTTAACTCATGAATCAAGTCTCCTATGATTCTTACTGGTACATCTCCAATCCAAAAGAAATCATCATGGATTCTTCTCAATAATATCTTTATCCATTCTTCCTCATAGAATTCATATGCTGTGGCATATTCAACAATGGGGTGATCATTCCATTTTGTGTATTCATCCATGAACATTTTGTCAGGTTTCAATATTTTTTCCATGTGCACCCTTAACCTATCTAGTCCAATAGGTTCCTTCTTACAATAGATGTAATCCCTTATGTCTTCTATATGCATGACACTCATCAATGTGTGGGAAAATACTCCCTCTAAATTATCTAGGGTTGATTTGAATGGGTGCCTCTTGAAAACATACCTCTTCTTCTCATAAACATCAAAAACAATCAGAGTGGCCATGACTTACTTGATATTCACTTTCCAAATGATCTCTAAGATGTTCTGATGGCTTTCAAAACAATGCAACAAGCTAGGGTTTCTTGCAATAGATCAAATGCACTTCAATTACTGATAGCTCAATCTCCAAATCTTCACAAGAACTTCCAAGGCTCAATCTGTTCTTCAATCGCTTTGAGTATGAATGCAATGAGTAAACAAACAACTTTTTGTGTACTTAAAGTAAGAAATTTGCCATTAATGCACCTCGCATAAACCAGGCTGTCACTTCAAAATTTCAAAATTGAGTTCCACCAACAATCAGCATGTGCACTGTTTCAAAAAGGTTCCTATACATCTTAAGTCCAAAGGCACACACTCTGAGGATGAGTATACCAGCCACGTAGGGGTCTAGAGCTAAATTAGCTCCCCCTATGACCTTGAGGGCCATTTATGCAGATGTAGAGGGTGCGTCCACTTGGGATGCATCCAATACATTCTCAAAAGCATTATCCTTCTTTCCTTCTGACCAAATCAAGCTCACATCCTTTGAGGCTTTTACAAACTTGACTTCTGCTTCAAGATCCAAAACTAGTTCTTCGGTCCTTTTAGGGCTTTCCTGACCTTGTGTCCTTGATCTACAAAACTTTGAGATATGTCTAGCCTTGTTACAGGTGTGACAAATCATTGGAGGTCTATTATTCCTTGATGCATTGACATGAATCCCATTTTGCATGTTCTAACTGAGTGACCATTATTGTTACATATCTGACATGTAACATTCTAAGAACTTCTTGCATTGGTCTGATTCTGATTTCTTTGATCATGCTGAATCCTGTTCTTCTTACTAGTCTTGCAATTTATTGCTCTATGACCAAATCTATTACATGTATAACAATAACCATTGAAAGGTTTTACCTCTGTATAGTTCCTTGCAATGTGTCCATGCTTGTTACATGCAAAATAGGTGCATTCTATAGGCTTGCACTCATTCTTAGGAGGATCACTATTGTCTTTGGTTTGATCTTCAATCTTCTCAAGATCAGTAGAGTCCTTTTGTGAATCCTTTCTTGCTCGCATACTGTCAATCTAATTCTATGCTTCATTGTATCCAATACAGCTAGTATCTCCTTTGATTCTTCTTGCATACAACTATGATTCTACCAATTCAGCACTAGTGTGTAATTTGTCAATATGATCCTTTGACTTATTTAATTCAGATTCCAAGCTCTCTTTGATATTCTTTAGCTCCAAGATTTCTAGGTTAGCTTCCCTTAGTTCTTCATTCAGTTGAAGGTTCTCTTTGACTTGTTCATTGTAGACATCTTGATTGTTCATTAGTTTGTCATCTAATTCTTCAAGATGACTTAACAAGGATGCATTTTCTTCACTCAACTTCTTGACTTTTTCTTCAAGTTCACTGTTAGAGCATTCTTTCAAATATTTTCTTAGTCTTTTGATAAATAATTGAGCATCACTGAATTTTTCCTTCAGTTCTTCAATTTCTCTTTCTGAATTGTCTAGGTCTTCAAGAGCTGCTTCAAGATTCTTCTTCAAATGTTTCATATCTTCTTTGTTTATGATCTCCTCAAGTGGTTAAACTTCTTTGCTGAGGACCAGAGCTCTGATAACAATTTTTAGGAATGGGAACACTGAGAGGGGGGGTGAATCAATGTTCACTATATTTTAACTTTTCACTTAATTTGAATATTGAATTATAAATGCTTAAGTACTGAATTAAACATTCACATAAACATGAAACATGAAATCAACACATGACACCAATATGGTTACAGGGAAACCCAAATAGGTAAAAACCCCAGTGGGACTTGATACCCACTAATAATCTACACTAGTGTTTTGTGATCCTTGTTAGAAGATCCTTTACCCTATTAGGAGTAGCTTTACAATGCTTTTAGTACAGTAGACCTGGTTAAGGGTCAGACCCTGTTAGGAGTCTTTTAAAATTATCCCTATTAGGGGAGTGGACTCACTATCCTAGAGCTCACTGCTCAAATGATGAAGACTAGAACCTTCTGAATCAAATACACACTATATTTGCAGGTGAACTATCACTGTGACACTGCTTGTCAGATCAGTTCCTTTGGTGCGCTGATGCTTTGACCTCTAGCAAAGCTCTAATACATCTTATGCTTACTTCACATATCTTTTCTCTGCTTATCACATCTCTTTTACCACTTCCATACTGATTACAATGGGTGCACCTTATATTTATGTGCTCATACCAAATATACAATTAGGTCGGCCCTATAACTGATTACAAATAACACTTCCAAATGAATTGGCTTAAGCATGCTTACAATTATACATATACATATTTTAGAAACCTAAATAAAATGGGTGCATAGCCTCTACAACATTAATTTATAATTGCATACCAAAATAGTCACTGTCGGCTCCATGCTCTGTTCCCTGCTGGCACACACTGGCTGTGTAACTTCAACTGACTGTAACTTTCACATCTTTGCATATCTACTTATGCACTCTTAGACTAAGCATAAGTATAGTCTAAAAACCTTAAATTCCAAGGCACATACATTAATTCATCCGTACACATGTGCACTGATGCTCTGAGTCTCTGGTGCTCTGTATGTTGTCTAGTCTTCAACACTTAACTGAATTCTGATCTTTACACTTAGTGCGCTAACTCAAAACTGCTATATGACTTTGTTGCCATAATGGAAACACTAGAACTAGTCATATATCTTAGTGTAGACAACTTTCCAATAGGTACAACACCAACTACAAAGATAATACATGCTCTATCAAAGACAACCAACACACATAGGAAACCTAAGATGCATAAAGGGAAGTGTCATCACATGAGCCAAATCTAAGGTTATCCTGGTAGTCTCTCTAGACCTCAACATCCTAGTGACTCTATGCGATATTAGTAATCCTCTCATAGAGATGAGGTACCGACTATGCTATATCTAGTCCACACAGGTGGCAAGCATCTTCCCATTCCCACCTAGTCAAGACCTTAATCAAGTACTTAGACATGGGTCAGGGACACATTATATTATTAATTTATTTTAAAACTCTCAATCTATTTAAATTATCACTTTATTAAGTAACTTACAAAGGATACCCAGGTAGCCACTTTTGGGCTTTGACACCTCCAAAAAAAGCCACTTCCCATTGTAATACCCCAAAAATGGGCTATAAGTTCATTAATATCCTGCATCTACATATCGAACAAAATCAACATCAAAGTCCTAACCTAAGGCACATCTAAACATCATCGAATCATAATTGATTATCTTAAATTCTGCATCGGGGAATATTCCTAGTAATATTCCTAATCATCATAATCATCTTTAATTTTATGATTATTTGGCAATAAATCATATTTATCCTAAAATTTGATTAATTGAATATTTTTCATATTTAATTAATTAGATTTAATATCTTGCCACTTAATTGTTTAATTAAATTAAATTTTATCTATTATTAATTATATTATTTAAATTTTGACAATAAATCCAAAATCTTATGAATAATTGATTAAATTCTTATTTAATTAATTAAAGCAAGTTGTCATTATTTAATAATATAGTTTTTAATAAAAGTTTGATTAAATAATTGATTAACCCATAAATCAATTGTTTTATTTTTAAAAGCAGTTAAGTTGGAAATAAATCACTTTATTATTAAATTAATTCATAAATAAAACATGCACAATCACAAAAGCAAACAACTATCAATTATCAATTAAAGCTAAACTCTATTTTGAGTTAAACTTTGCTTTTGCATGTTTTTGTGAGTTAATTATCCTTTATTTAAAAATAACTCAAAAATCAACCTGAGTTATTTGAGTGATTTATGGCTTTTTCCCATGCACCTCCAAAGCCCGGGATTTCTATAAAACCAAAGCTCAGCTCTTCATAATTCATCTCTCATATATCTCATATTTTGCACAATTACGCTGGAGAATTACAATTGGAAGGATCAAAGCTTATTGCGAATCAACATTGTTGTGAGATCAATTTCAAATTCATAGCTTTCATATTATTGTTAGAATTTTCATTCTCGTATCATATCATTTCTAGATTAGCATTGCATATCAATTTCCATATTAGCATAGATTCCATATCAAGTTTTCATATCATTGCATAGAAAATATCAAAAAAATAGATTAATTGCATTCATATTTCATATCAGTTTTGCATTCAAATCCTTCATTTAGGTGTCGTCTAGGTCATTGATCTCGATAACAATCTGAGAACATTAATCTCGCACCTACTAGAAGGTAGTAAATCGCTTGGTCAGATAGCTTTCAATTTTGCATGATTTTGATTATAGCTAACCTCTAATGTTTTACTGAAGTGTTGTGTCTACAGATCAGGTACAATTTTCACACACACACCCATCTATACACTTAGATAACCTACCCTAATGCTCCAACCAAAATAACAAAGAGAAGAATGAACCAAAACTACAAAATTTTCTCATAAATCATAAACCATTATAATAACCAAAGTAAAATAATGGAGCATAGTAGAGAACAACACATCCTATACAAGGATCAAATAGTTAATCTCAAAATAAACATTATCAAAGATCATCCATCCCATAATGGATATCTAAATAAAATAATAACAATCTTCATAGTCTCATATCACAAGACCAACAATAATCAAAACATCAATGAAATCCATTTCCAAACATAATCCATAAAGATAATCATCCAGAACATAGAACAATCACAATAGAGAACATAAGGTGACCAAGTAAATCAAACTCAATTATAATAACGATCATCACCTTTTTGGTCAAATAAAATAAGGATCGAGACACAATACAACATATGAGATCACTCATAGATATCATAGAGTCATACATGATCCAATCGAGACTTAAAAATTGGTTACAAAGATTCTCCACATAAAATCAAAGATCAACATAAAATATTTCAAAGCCTCTAGTATACAATTTCTAAAAGTCAACGTAATTTACCCAAATAAACAACATAAAAAAAGGTAATAGATTATACCAAGTAGTCAAACCATAACACAAGTCTTAGTTGTTTAAGAACAATCAATTTTTTTTACTAAAGTCTAGTTTGACTTATTAAGAAAGCGTGCATTTAAAATTTCATGCATGTATACTTTTTAAATAAGTATTGAAATGAAATCTCCATGCATATTAGAACACCATGTTTTTAATAATAAAATAATGTTATTAATTTTCCAAATATAAATATAAATGAACACATTAATATTAAAACCCGCATGAAAAAAAAATCAATTAATATTTTTTTATTAATTAATTTTTTTTGAAATAAATAAATAACAATCATATATATATATTATTAATCCAAAAATTATTAAATAATAATAATAATAATTTTATTTTTATTTTTTTAAAATTCATATATATATATATATATATATATATATATATATATATATATATATATATATATATATATATATATATATATATATATATATATATATAATAGATTTCAAAAGCTCAAATAGATATACATTTATTTTTCCATTGATTTTCTAATTTCATGATTTAATATCTTTTCCTCCATATATATATATATTCTTTACTACTTTCTTTAAATTTTATAAAAGATTATGCTCATATGCAAATATTATATCTCCATTTTAATTTGATTTACTTTCTAGGGTTTCAACAACAAATACAAACAAACCCTATTTGATTTAATACAAGAATTTTCCTAAATATTTTTCTAACAAAAATACTAGGTATTCACAATTCCACAATCACAAGATTTCTTCAACTAAAAATCTTTCAAAATAAAATTTCATACAAAAGAAGTGTTGGATATTGCTAATGCATTAGGGAGATTGTTGGATACATTTAATATGTTTAATCACTAATTTGAGTGATGTTGGAATTACTACAGTTGTCATTCATGTGTTGTCACTGATGTCAACATATATTTCTATGATGAGAACATGTTGGTTATTACAGTGTACGGATTATGTATGAATGATTTAGAATGTGTGAACATAGTTGTGTGTACATGAAGGTGTTGTGATCTTATATCTAAGATCACATGATATAATATTTTATATTGGTTGAGTTACCAAAGATTTAGTGAAGACTGGTTACTCGACTATGACAGTGGAAGATGACAGAGCAAGTCTCTGAGTTTTGGGTATATCTTATAGGTGATGAGGATTCAGTGTATGTGAGCTTAAGGGATGACATATAGTGTACTGAAGGATGTTTTCTCATCTTAGTAAGATATGAAAAGAAGGATGACGTCAACTATGGTGTGTGTTTTGGAGATGACCTATTTGGAAGCTGACTTCAAAGTTGTAGCATGTATCATGAATGGAGAACATGAATTATGGATGTCGGTCCTTAATTATTGAATTGTAATTGTTGTATACTTGTCTTAGATACCGTAGGTATCTAAGCAAGGAGTTATGTAATCATTTGTATATTAGGAAAGCCTAATTGGCCAACCTGATCAATTTATTTTGTAATAAGGTATATATGTAAGATATTTTCTTTTGAAAAGATATGGTAGAATGTATATAATGTAAAAGAGGATTGTGGAAGCTACAAACTTGTGTCTGCTATATGTAGAGTAGAGGATAAATTATATACTTCATTGGAAATGATCAAGAAAAGATTGTTTCTATCAGACAGTTCAAAGATTGTGTATTTCTTTACATACACTTGTGTTGCGAATAGTGAGTTCTGAAGGGGGACATAACCTTCTTTGGGAAGTGATCCTAAGTAGTGAGCCTACTTTTCTTGAATCCTAACAGGGTCTATCCTCTAACAAGGACTGTGTACTATAATGTTTTAATCACCTCCTAACAGGGCTAGATCTTCTAACAAGGATACAATACTCTCAGTACATCATTAGTGGGTGTTAATTCCCACTGGGGTTTTACCTTTAATAGGGTTTCCTTGACAAAAAATATTGAGTTATTGTGTTGGAATTTATTGGTGTTCATTTGATTTGATATTGCTACTATTCAAAGTTTAAAATTTAATAATCTGTCATACAACTGATTCACCCCCCTCTCAGTTGTATTGGTGGATTATTATTTGTAACAATTGGTATCAGATCTATTGGTCCTTAGAGAGAAAGCTTAACAGCTTGAGGTGATCTTGGAGATGGCATTCTATAGGAAAGATAGTCCAAAATTTGACAGTTGGAAGAATAATATGAAAACTCATTTTCTATGTTTGGGCATCAACTACTGAATGATTACAAAGAATGACACAACCATGAAGGTTGAGGATGAATTGGATAAAGCTACCGATGAAGAAAAGAATATATTTTCATATAACATTGTCACAAGGGAAGCAATGATCATTGCACTCTCTAAAGGAGAATTTACTCAAGTTAAAAGATCTAGATTCGACACACAAGATTTGGACAAGATTAGAAGTATTGTATGAAGGAGACAAGTTTAACAAACAAGAAAAGTTACAGAACTGGAAAACAAGGATGGAGAAGCTAAAAAAGAAGGATGATGAAAATATTAGGGCTTATGTACAAAGAGTTATAGAGGTTATGATTGGAATCAAAAATTTCAGAGGCACTTATGAAGAGCAAGAAGTCATTTCAAAGATCCTTAGATCATTGACACCTATTTACAAGACCAAAGTTTAGGCTATAGAAGAAATTATACCCTTGAATCCAAACTTTAGCAAAGAAATGTTGATTGCAAAGATAACTATCTTTGAAGCTATAGAAATGGGAGATTCTATACCTAAAGTTGAAACAACATTCAAGACATTTACACACAAGAAGATAATATCTAAAATTCTGAGCACCAGCAGTGAAAACATAAAAGAAAAGCTCAGTGAATATATTGATGAATGGGAATAGATACAAGAAGAAGAAAGAAAGATAGATGAACTTGTTGCACTGATCACTAGAAGAGAAAAGAGAGGTAAGGGTAAATTTAAAGGAAAGTTACCTTTGAAATTATTTTCATGCAATAAGATAGGTGACTTTGCATCTAGATGTCCTACAAGAGTTCCTAAGCACAAACCTATGTTTTTCTAGCCTAAGTATTCAAAAGAAAAGGAATGCTATTATGATAGTGAAGGTATCTCTAATGATGATGATTGTGATTATGAAGAGATTGGATTTATTACTATTAAAGATGAAAAACCAGTACATGAGGAAAAAGATTTAGTATCACATGTTGATAAGAAATATAAATGGGTTATAGATTGTGGTTGCTCACATATGATTGGAGACAAATTTTTTCTTGTTAAACTAATGAAGTATGATGGTGGTGTTGTAAAATTTGGAGACAATGTTCCTAAACCTATCATAGGAGTAGGATCTATTTTTTTCGGATGGAAGAACTAATACTGATAATGTACTGCTTGTTGATAGACTTAAGCATAACTTGTTGAGTGTTGGATAGCTGATGGATAAGGGATATCAATTAAATTTCATTGATGGGAAATTTTTTTATCAAAGGTAAGACAGGAAACTTGATTGCAACTGGTACTAAATCTAGAGGTAATGTATTTGAGTTAAATACATCTGAAGCTTCTTGTTTTGTTGCGAAGATAGATGAAAGTTGGCTATGGCACAAAATATTTTGTCATGTCAATTTTGATAATATTATGAAGGAAATCTTGACTAATGCAGTAAGAGACCTAGCGAAGATTGTGAAACCATCTAACACCATATGTAGAGAATGTGTTATATGGGAAAAATGACTAGAAGTAGCTATAAAAGTAAACCATATACAACAAAAGGAAAGTTGGATCTGATACATACAGACCTATGTGGACCTACAAGGACAAGATCATACTATAGTGAAAGGTATTTTATACTTTTTGTTGATGACTTTTCTAGAATGATGTGGATCACTTACTTGAAAGAGAAATCAAAAGCATTTGAAAAATTCAAGATATTCAAAGCAAAAGTAGAGAATGAATCAGGTCTAAAGGTAAAATGTTTGAGATTAGATAAAGGTGGAGAGTTTACTTCAGATCTATTCAATTTATATTGCAAAGAGAATGGAATACAAAGGCAAACTTCTACTCCTAGGACTCCATAGAAAAATGGGATAGCAGAGTGAAGAAATAAAACAATACTAGATGCTGCTAGGACAATGTTGCTAGAAGGAAATATATCCCATGTGCATTGGAGAGAAGCTATTGGGACAACAGTGTACACATTAAACATAATTCAAATTAGAGAAGGTACAAGTAAGACTCCTTATGACTTATGGTTTAATCATTCCCCTACTGTAAAATATTTCAAAATATTTGGTAGTAAATGCTATATCAAAAGAGATGATGAGATAGGGAAATTTGATGCTAGAAGTGATGAAGGAATTTTCCTTGGTTATTCTACTAAAAGAAAGGCTTACAAATGTTTTAACCTAAGATTAAGGAAGTTTATTGAAAGTAACAATGTGAAGGTAAATGAAAATTTTTAGATACAAGAGAGAATGTATGATTGTAATCAGAATACAGAGATCAAGGAGGCTGCTACTACGAAAGAAGAAGAAATTGTTGAGACTGAATGTGAAAATGAGACTTGTGATGATGACACAAATGAGGCTACTAAGATTCCTAAGTCTCTGAGGTATGTTAAGAAAAATCATCCTGAAAATCAACTTATTTGTAATACAAGTCAAGGAGTAATGACTAGATCAAAGATAAGGGAAGAAATTTGTTTATTTCTCAAGTTGAACCAAAGAGTACTGATGAAGCTTGTAGAGATGAATCTTGGAACAAAGCTATGAAGGAAGAATTAGATCAGATAAAGAAAAATAACACTTGGGAATTGGTTCCAAGACCTAAAGAGAAAAATGTGATAGGAACTAAGTGGGTTTTCATAAACAAAATGAATGAAGAAGGAATTGCTGTAAGAAACAAAGAAAGATTAGTATGCAAAGGTTATTCACAACAAGAAGGCATATATTTTGAAGAGACATTTTCTCTTGTTGCTAGAATAAAAGCTGTGAGATTATTTTTGGCTTATGCTGCACATAAGGACTTCAAGGTATACCGGTTGGATGCAAAATTTACATTTTTGAATGGGGATCTTGAAGAAGAAGTTTATATAGAACAACTTGATGGATTTCCTCTATCCAAAGATGAAGACATTGTATGCAAGTTGAAGAAGGCACTTTATGGACTGAAGCAATCTCCAAGGGCTTGGTATGCAAGGTTAGACAAATACTTATGTCACCTTGGGTTTAGAAAAGGTAATGCTGATAGTAACTTGTATTTAAGAGCTAGTGAAGATGGAATTTTGATAATAGAAGTTTTTGTTGATGATATTATCTTTGGAGGGAATGATGAAATGTGTAATAAATTTTCTAAAGAAATGGAGAATAAATTTGAGATGTCCGTGATAGGTGAAATGAAATTCTTTCTAGGACTGCAAATAAATAAGAGCAAGAATGTGATCTTTATTTCTCAGACTAAGTATCTTAAAGAAATGTTGAAAAAGTTTGGAATGGAAGACTGTAAACCAGTTGGTACACCCATGGTGACTAGTCACAAACTAACAAACAATGATGAGACAAAGAGTGTTTTTCAGACCAATTACAGATCAATGGTTGGTGGATTACAATATCTGACTCACACTAGACCGAATATTGCTAATGCTGTTGAAATTGTGGCTAGATATCAAGCAGAACCTAAAGAGACATACCTAGCTGCTGTGAAAAGGATATTTAGATACCTAAAAGGAATAATGGAATATGGCTTATGGTATGATAGAAATGATGACTTTGAACTACATGCTTATACTGATGTTGATTGGGTAGGAAATATTGATGACATGAAGAGTACTAGTGGAGGTGCATTTTTCCTTTGGAAAAAGTTGGTTTCATGGCTAAGTAAAAAGAAAGATTGTATAGCTCAATCTACTATCGAATCTAAGTATGTCAAATTGTTTGGATGAAACAAATGCTAAAAGATATTGGAATAAATTTTGTTGAACCAGTGGTTATCCATTGTGATAACACCAGTACAATAAACATGTTAAAGAATCCTATGATGCACTCTAAAACTAAGAATATTTGTATTAAGTATCACTTGTTGAGAGATAAGGTAGTAGAGAAGGAAATAAGGTTGGAATACATTAGCACAAAGGAACAAATAGCATACATCTTTACAAAGTAGTTTCCAAAAGATACCATTGAGTATCTCAGAGGTATGCTTGGGGTGCAAGCCCTTCCTAGTGAGAATTAAATGATGCAGGGATGCATCTGTCCAAAGGTTTTTAGAGCTTTATCATATTATGGACTTGATGTATGGATATACTCCTCAGGGAGAGTGATCGTTGAAGATAGTTGTTGAAGAAAGTTGATGAATTATGGCACCCTTTTCCGTTATTGTCAAAGGGGGAAAAAGACTATATGAAAATCATATGGGAAAGATACTATGTGATAAAGTTACTGAGAGAATAATTTTGGGTTGATGGATTTTCCCATATGTTGCCATCAATGCCAAAGGGGGAGATTGTTGGATATTTCTAATGCATTAGGGAGTTTGTTGGATACATTTAATATGTTTAATCACTATGTTGAGTGATGTTGGAATTACTATTGTTGTCATTCATGTATTGTCACTGATGTCAACATATGTTTCTATGATGAGAACAGGCTAGTTATTATAGTGTATGGATGATTTAGAACATGTGAACATAGTTGTGTGTACATGAAGGTTTTGTGATCTCATATCTAAGATTGCATGAGGGTGACCCCACAATAGTGGGTTACACTATTTTAGACATGCTGATTTTTGCTGAAATTATACATTTTTAATAAAATATGATGATTTAAGCCTTGAGAGGTTCCATTTGAAGGAATTAATTAAAAATGGTTAGCTCAAAGGCTCTTAGATAAGAAAAACATTGATAGAACATAGATACTCCTCACTCATACCTACAATGGAGTCTCCTTTGCACCTATTAAAATGCTGACAAAAATTCACTTCGACTTTATCTTTTGGCTGATCAAATGAATCCATTTGAAAAACCTATCTATGTAGTAAGGTACTACTAAGAAAAATATTTTCAATGATTATAATTTTAACATATATTAATTTTATTATGAATTTGTATTTTTAGTTTTACTAAACATAGATATTTCACCGTATGTCTACCTCTATGTTTGACACTTATGAAAAAATAGTAAATGAGAAAACAAAAATTATAAAAAATATTTATGCCCTAGGTATTGAAGTTCTCTTTCTATAAAATAAAATAAAATAAAATTGGACAAATACATGACAAGTTATAAGCTATGTAGTCAAGGTATGTCAAAATTACGGTTTAGTCAACTTCAAACATTAATAAAATGTGAAATAATAGTGATAATATCATAAAATTAATTTCATTCCCTCTGTATTGATTTTAAAAAACTAAATTTGAAAGAATCACTGATATCTATTTTAGAATAAAAGTTATGTTCTATGAAAACAATGTAACTCTTTGAAAATGACATTTTCAGCCACATAATAGTTTTTGTGGGAGAAAGAAAAAAAAATTCAAATCAACTCAAAAATAAAAATAAAAAATATATTTAGAATCTAGATAGAAAATCCTAAAAGACTCTAATTTACTTCATCTTTTGATTTCAAACGGATTAACGACAATATGCATCTAAATCTGAAAGTTTTTTCCAAAATGTAGAGTTGAGTGTCTGTTCAGGTAAAAAAGTGTAACCCACTATTAAGGGTTCACCCATGATATAATATTTCATATTGGTTGAGTTACATAAGATTTAGTGAAGACTAGTTACTGGATTGTAACCGTGGAAGCTGATAGAGTAAGTCTCTGAGTTTTGGGTATATCTTATAGGTGATCAGGATTCAATTTATGCAAGCTTAAGGGATGACATATAGTGTACTAAATAATGTTTGCTAATCTTATCAAGGTACAAAAAGATGAATGATGCCATGTATGGTGTGTGTTCTAGAGATGACCTATTTGGAAGCTGACTTCAGAGTTATAGCATGTATCATGAATGGTGAGCATGAATTATAGATGTCAATCCTTAATTATTGAATTGTAATTGTTGTATAGTTGTCTTAGATACCATGGGTATCTTAGAAAGGAGTTATGTAATCATTTGTATATTAGGAAAGCCTAATTGGCTAACCTGATCATTTATTTTGTAATAGGGTATATATGTAAGATCTCTTCTTTTGAAAAGATATGGTAGAATGTATGTAATGTAAAAGAGGATTGTGGAAGCTGCGAGCTTGTGTCTGCTGGATTTAGAGAAGAGGATAAATTTTATACTTCATTGGAATTGACCAAGAAAAGATAGTTTCTATCGAAAAGTTCAAAGATTGTGTATTTCTTTACATACACTTGTGTTGCGAATAGTGAGTTTTGAAGGTGGACATAACCTTCTTTGGGCAGTGAGCCTACTTCTTTTCTTGACTCCTAACAGGGTCTGTCCTCTAACAAGGACTGTGTACTATAATGTTTTAATCAACTCCTAACAGGGCTAGATCTTCTAACAAGGATACAATACTCTTAGTACATCATTAGTGGGTATTAATTCCCACCAGGGTTTTACCTTTAAAAGGGTTTCCTCGACAAAAAATATTGAGTTATTGTGTTGGCATTCATTGTGTTCATTTGATTTGATATTGCTACTATTCAAAGTTTAAAATTTAATAATCTGTCATACAACTAATTCACCCCCCTCTCAGTTGTATTGGTGGATTGTTATTCCCAAGAAGAAGAATTACAAAACTACCATCAATAAAATTTGGCGGGCACAAAGTAAACAATCTTTTAAGAGAAAATCAAATCTGCGAGGGTTTCAAACCCTACCTTAATCCACTAATTGATAGAAGCCACAAAAAACAATCTAAAGACCCTGAAAATTCCAAGCTTTCATAATTTTCTTGAATTCAAACTTTGAAACAAAATTTGTAAATGTGTGTGTAAAGAATAATGACCAAAATACTCATAATAAAGGAAAACTAAGCAAATTAGGGTTTTCCAAAACTCATGCAGAATAAAAAAAAAGGAACTCAACCTTAAATTGGGTAAAATAATTTATTTAATTAATGTTTCTTATTTTTATCAATTCACTCAATTGAAATTTTATAAGGTTAAAGTTCTAATTCTTAATAAAATATTTTCTAATATGTAACTCAACATTAAAATCACTTAACTCCTTTTGCACTTAAATATCAATTATTTTTAATTAAATTAATTTTTTTATCATATTTGAAATATATAATTTTATAATAAATATTATTTATATTTTAATTATGCATTTAAATTCTAATTTAGACTTAATATTTAATTAAATCCCTAGTTTCCATAACTATACTTTTTAATTAAAGCTTTTTAATAAACATAAGTATTTAATTAATTCTCATTAATTAAACAACCTTATATTTTAACATTCTAATATATTATAAGATATACGTAATTAATCAAAAAATTAATTTTAATTAAATCCTTTATCTATTTTAACACAAAAATCACATCAAACCTACAGGCATGCAAAACTCGAAGAAACTAACTACATAAAAAATACTAAATCAAACATAAAGGAAGGGTTCACGAATGACGTCACCTTGACAAATTTAGAGGGTAGTAACTAAGATATCTATCTACTATTTTTGGACAATAAATGGATTATGTTAGGATTCAAACCTATCTTTTATCTCCCCTCTCTTACCATTTGAGATTGCGATAGGACATGCTCATCCTGGTAATTCAAGGAAGTTGATGCCTAGTGTAATCACCTAAAATCAGGCTAATAGAACCTAAGGCCCTATTTTCCCTAATTCAACATATAACCTTGATTATGTTAATTCGATTCTGGATCATTAACATAGTTCATAAAATTCAATAAAATCTCAGATCAAGCATTTATCACCAAGGTACTAAGCAAAATGAAGTCAATTAACTCTAGGCCCAATTAATTAATTCAATCCCACCAATTTCATGGCTAGAGTAATTAATTAAAAGAAAAATAAAAATCCCTCTTAATTCAACAAACACAACAAACACACTTCAATCATTAAGAGGCAATCACATGGATCAAGGATCAAGCCAAGATGCATCTCAACCATTCCTCATGGATGCATCCTAACCGTCCATTTCCTCCAATTTTCTATAAAAGAGAAATTCTCAAGGCTTCATTCTCTACTACCAAAATTCCTACCAATTCCTACCTATTTTGATGATACAAGAATTATACAAGCTTTCCAATTCTAATTGTGCTAGATAGTTTTCCTACATTTCTTGATTTTGGAGCTAATGGATCTTGTTTTTGATAGTTAATTCATGCTTTATTATGATTTCATGTTCCTTTCATATGCTCTAGCTAATTAGGGAAACATCTCAATTGGGTTTTAGTAAAGAATTTATGATTTAATGGCTAATTGTGATGCATTTCTCTAGTTTCTAGCTTATTTCTTGCATATTTCCTTGAATCTCTCATTTTTGTATCATATTGTCACTATTTAGGGTCAAATCTGAGAGCTACTAACACCCTTTTCACACTTGTGCTAACTAGAGAGCAATAAGATGATTTCAATTGTGTATTTCTTAAATTTTCTTGATTAATCCACTAAAAATTGATGCAATGTCCTATTGAAGTGTTGTGTTGTAGGTCCATAACTCACACACATTTTTGGCACCCACCATGGGACTGAGCCCTAGATTTCCTATTTTTCTACTAATTTTCACCATGTCTTTTCTACTAGGGATCACATTCAGGAAGAACAACTGCATCTTGAATTTCTTGGATCGCATATGGGGTTTCCTATATCGCATCCAGTAAAGTGTCATTTCTGGTAAAATTTGGGGTCGCATCTGGTGATCTGGGTCGCATTCAGATAATGGGATTGTATTCAGGAAATAGAGTTGCATCTGGTTGATTTTAGGATTGCATATGGGGAAATTTATTGCATTCTTGAGTTTTCTGACCCCTAATCAATTGATTTTTTGATCTCTATGATTTTTAGTAGCCTAGCTATTGTTTGCAGGATGAAAGACAAAGATCTAAATGCTTAAACTACTAACATTTCCTTGAAGGTTGTCTCAAAAGAATAATTGGACTTAATGCTTTTGTTTTTAGGCACTTAATTGCAATCTAATTTCATCTTGTAAATTAATTAGAGGAATATGCTCTTTTCCCCTTGAGGGAAAATTAGAAACTCAAAAATTTTATTAAATTTTGGGGTTAAATTGGGAAATGAATGCTAGAATTTGCATAAGGTGTCTTAGATTTGTAAATTGAGTTAGGAGATTATGCTCTTCTTGTTGGAAATATAGATGCAGTAACTGAGAGGGGGGGTGAATCAGTTAACCACAAAATATTACCATTGATCCCTTAAATATCTTAACAAATTATTTACTGTGCCACTTGGTAAATATACAGAGAAATGCTAAAAACTTGATTCTTGAAATGTGTAATAATTAAACTATTCTTAAGCATTCATCACTGATTAAATAAAGAAAATAACATGAACACAAGAGACACAAGATTTACCATGGAAACCCAATATGGGAAAAACCACCAATGTAACTAGTTACTATTTTTCACTCTTCTGAAGTGATGCCCGGTTAGAAGCCAACTCGATAAAAGGTTACAAAACACACTGTTAGGTGTGACCTTGTTAGAGGATTTAATCACCCTGCTAGGAGTGGCCTTGTAAGAGGTCTTGAAACAATTCAATAGAACTGTTACCTTGTTAGAGGATTTACAAAATGGTTGTTAAACCAACTCGGTTAAGAGATTTTGATATCACTGCTACAATTGCTAGAGAGTAACAATGAAATGAACTACAACTGAATTGCTAAATATAGATCTCTATTCTATTTCACTAGATCCTTACTGATCAATTAAATCTTTGCTGCTCCTCAAGGATATCTGACCATCCTTCAAAATTTTCACACACCTTTCTTCAAAATGATTTCTGCATGCTGTATATCTTTTATTCACCATTTGACCTTCTATATATATATGTCATTTCATAATCATTTAGATTGTCAAGTCGGCACTAAAAATTATTATAACAGTCGGCTGGGATAAATAAATTGTAATAACAAAATTCTTTGAAAGGGCTGACCTTGTTCGGTAACATTAATCCTAAAAAGATTTCCTTCGGTGACCGAGAGAACTCAGTAACCATAGCGAATTCTGCAACATCCTTTGGAGACCGAGAGATCTCGGTAACCACTAATTTTCCTTTGATAACCGAGGAGGCTCAGTTAACACTGTTATCCTATCATGTTTCCTTTAGACACTCGAGAGAACTCGGTAGACACTAAAAATAGCCTAGCTGATCGACTGAGCTCAGTAGATGTTGAGAACCGCTTAGCTGACCGACTGAACTTGGTAGATACTGATAACTGCTTAGCTAATCAACTGAACTCAGTAGATACTGAGAATCACTTAGTTGATCGACTGAACTCGGTAGATACTGAGAACCGCTTAGCTAACTGACTGAACTCGGTAGATACTGGGAACAATAATTGATATGAAATTTGTGTAACATCAAAGAAAACACATAGCTAATCCAACAATGTCCTTCAGAAAATTGTATCCAACAATCTCCCTCTTTGGCATTGATGGCAACACAACATGTCATAGCATAATGAAATTTCATAGATAAACCAAGAGTAAGAAACATATCCTTAGCTTCATTCCGATTCCCATCATCTTCAACCTTCTTTCTCTGATTGAGAACTCTCCCTCTTAACTTCTCAAATTATTCTTTTTAGAAATTTCTTGAAATGACAGCAAACTCTCCCTCTTTGACAACACATGCCAAAGACAATTTACACAGTTTCAGTAAATATCAATGTACCTTATGTATTGATTCATATGCAATGATTCCCTGACTATGTTGCATCAACTGATTGATCTTCAACATGTTCTGGTTGATGCATCACTAAAAATTTATTTAGTGAACCTCGGATAGGGGAGTGACCCCTAACTTGCCTCTTAGATACAAGAATGCATCCTTAGGTAGTGGTTTGGTGAAGATATCTGCAATTTGTTCTTTTGTATGAATATATTCCAATTTGATTTCCTTGTCCTGCACCAATTCTCTGACAAAGTGATATTTAATTGCAATGTGCTTAGTTTTGGAATGCATTACTGGATTCTTTGAAATATTTATTGCACTTGTATTATCACAAAACATAACAACTGGTTCTTTGATCTCAACCTTCATGCCTTCCAAAAGCTGTTTAAACCATATAATATTAGAGCAGTTTACTACTGTAGCAACATATTCTGCTTCTGCTGTGGATTGGGATGTGCAGTTTTGCTTTTTACTATTTCAAGATACTAACCTCTTGCCAAGAAAGAATGCACCACCACTTGTACTCTTTCTGTCATCAACGTTTCCTACCCAATCAGCATCAGTAAACACTTTTAAATCCAGATTGCCTCCAAATTTATACCACAAGCCATAATCTTCAGTTCCTTTTAAATACCTCAAGATTCTTTTGATTGCCATCATGTGATTTTCTCTGGGTTTAGCCGAGAATCTTGCCACTATTCCAACTGCTAAGGTAATATCAGGCCTTGTGTGTACTACATACTGTAATTTTCCAATCATTGATCTGTATAAGGTCTGATCTACTTCTTTTGAATCATCATCTTTGGTAAGCTTCAGTCCAGTACACATGGGTGTACCAACTAGTTTTGAATCTTCCATACCAAATTTCTTAAGTATTTCCCTGATATATTTAGACTGAGTAATGTAGATACCATTTTTGTTCTGTTGAATTTGAAGTCCAACAAAGAATTTTATCTGACCAAACATAGACATTTCAAATTCTTTGTTCATAAGCTCTAAAAATTCTTTGCACTGATCATCATTTCCTGTAAACACAGTATCATCCACAAATATTTTTGCCAAAATAATTTTGTTATCTGATCCTTCTTTGATGTATAAATTACTGTTATCATTAGCCCTTTTGAAATCAATTTGAGTAAGATAGTTATGTAATCTTTCATACCATGCTCTAGGAGCTTGTTTCAGACCATACAATGCTTTGTGGAATTTGTAGACCATATCCCTTTTGTCTGGATCAATTAAACCTTCAGGTTGCTCAATGTAGACTTCTTCCTCAAGAATACCATTGAGAAAAGTAGATTTGATATCCATCTGATATACCTTAAATCCTTTATGTGCTACATATGCAAGTAAAGTCCTCACACCTTCTAATCTTGCAACAGGAGAAAAAGTCTCTCCATAATCTATTCTTTCTTCTTGAGAATATCCTTTACATACCAATCTTGCTTTGTTTCTTGATACTTGACCATCTTCATTCAACTTATTTTTGAATACCCATTTTGTCCCAATTACATTTTTATCTTTAGGCCTAGGTACAAGAGTCCATGTCTTATTTTTCTCTATTTGCTCTATTTCTTCATTCATAGCCTCAATCCAACTTTCATTTTCTAATGCATCTTTGACATTTTTAGGTTCAAAATCAGCAAATAAACATGTACCTTTTAGTTTACTTCTTGTCATAGTACCATCTGATTTGTTTCCAATAATCTAATCTGGTTTATGATGCTTTCTGATGTACTTGGCTAATATAGGTTCCTTGCTTCCTAAATGAGTTACATTGTGATCTTCTTCATCTTCAGGTTCAGATTGCTCAGGCTCGGTAGATACTTGCTCAGTAGCTTCAGACCGAGACTCGGTACTTTGTGACTCGGTTAGAACTTCTTCTTGTGACTCGGTTACTATACTGGGCTCGGTAGATGTAGTCTCCTTACATGTGTCTATCAATGTATTAGGTTCGATGTAAACAAATTTTCTGTAGTCCTCTGGTTCCTTTTTGCTTTCTTCTTCAATCTTTTATGCAAACTCATCAATTCTCACATGTGCACTTTCTATGATTTTGTGAGTAGACAAATTTAGACATCTATATGCCTTACTTTTGCAAGAATATCCCAAAAATATTCCTTCATCACTTTTTACATCAAATTTTCCTTTTCTAGATTCTTTCAAGATGTAACATTTACTACCAAATACTTTTAGGTAACTTACATTTGGTTTGTAGCCATACCATAGCTCATATGGAGTCTTGAATGTGTCTTTTCTCAGCTGTACTCGGTTCAAGGTATGAACTATAGTGCTGATAGCTTCCTTCTAGTATTTCATAGCAATGTTCTTTTCAGTCATTAGAGTCCTTGAACAGTCCATGATAGATCTGTTCCTTCTTTCAGCTATTCCATTCTGCTCAGGAGTTCTCGGGGCTGATACCTGTCTTTTGATTCCTCTTTCAATGCAGAAATTATTGAATTCATGGGAGATGAATTCACCACCTTTGTCTGATCTCAAGCATTTTATTCTTTTTCCTATTTCCTTTTCTACTCTTGCTAAATACCATTTGAACTTCTCAAATGCTTCAGACTTTTCTCTTAAATACATAACAGTCATCATTCTAGAATAATCATCAACAAAGAGAATAAAGAATTTTTCTTTGGTATAGCTCTCAATTCCAATAGGTCCACATAAATCAGTATGCACAATTTCCAAAATATCTTCAGACTGATAGTTTTTACTTTTGAAACTAGACTTTCCCATTTTACCAATTTGACAATTCTTGCATAGACCAACATTAGGTTTCTTCAAAGTAGGAATACCTCTTACTTTCTTGAATTTGCTTATTTTCATCATGTTGTCAAAATTTACATGACATAACCTTTTGTGCCATAACCAAATTTCTTCAATTTGAGCAATAAAACATGAGTAATCACCAAGATCAAGATAAAACAGGTTACCTTTGGTTTGTTTCCTTGATCCTATTAGTTTTCCTTTGTCATCTAGTAGTCTTGCTTTGCCATTCATGAATTCAACCTTGAATCCAATGTTGATTAGCTATGCTACACTTAGAAGATTATGCTTTAGTCCTTCGACCCAATATGCATTATCACATATAAGTTCTTTGGTTAATGAAATTCATCCCTTTCCTTTTATACAACAGGGTTCATTGTTTCCAAACCTTACATTACTACCATCAAAGTTTTCAAAGTGTTCAAACTTGGTCCTGTCACCAGTCATATGATGTGAACATCCACTGTCTATAATCCATGTATCATTCTTGCTTATATGAGAGATAAGTGCCATCTCATCTTCATCATTATTAGATTCATCTTTTACAGCAATGAAAACAATTTCTTCTTCACTATCATCCGAATTTTTAGCTAAGAAACATGTTTTCTTACCTTTATCCTTGAATGATTTGAAATTTTTCTTGCCATTGTACTTGTAATTTTTCTTCTCATCTTTTCTTTGCTTGTTTGGACACCTAGCTACAATATGACCAATTTCTTCACATGAAAAATAGATTAAGGGAGTTTTACCTCTGTATTTTCCTCTACCTCTTGAATACTTCTTTGCAAGTAATGCTTCAATAACTTCAAGATCGCTATTAGAACTTTCCTCTAATTCTTCACTTTCTGATTGGATTTTCTTCCCTTTCTTGAGTGAAAGTTTGGCCTCAAAAGCTGATTCAATATTTTTAGAAGTTGGAACATAGTTGTCATAGTTATCCAGTTCAAAGGCTATCAATCTTCCAACTAAGGCATCCAAAGTTATATTGTGATTTTCTTCACATCTTCTTTCTTGAATAGAAAAAACTCTTATTGCATAAATAGGGAGTAATGTTCTAAGAACCTTACTTATAACCATTTCATCATCAATTTTTCCTCCAGAAGCTCTGATTGCACTAACACTTGTCTTGATCCTTTCAACATATTTTGCAATGTTTTCTTCTTCTCTCATTTTCATTTGATCAAACTATCCTCTTAGGCTCTTTGCTTTGGCTCTCTTCACATTGTCATCACCGCCATAGATTTTCTTCAGCTTGTTCCACATTTCATGAGCAGTTGTGCAGTCTTTGATTTCATCCAATTCTTCATAGCTAAGAGCTGATGCAATGTCTATCATCATAGTGTTATGGTTCTTTTTCTCTGCAATGTCTTCAAAAATCAATGTGCCAGTAGGAATTGTATATTCTTGATCAATATATTTGCATCTTGAATCACTAATGGAAGCCAGATGTAATCTCATGAGACCTTGCCATGCTAAAAAGTTATTTCTGTTAAGCCTTGGAATTTCTCTTTTGTAAGACATCTTGATCTTTAGCTTAGGTCCTTGAAACCCTTCTTGCAAGCACCAAAAGCTCTGATACCAATTTTTGGAAATATAGATGCAGTAATAGAGAGGGGGGGTGAATCAGTTAACCACAAAATATTACCATTGATCCCTTAAATATCTTAACAAATTATTTACTGTGCCACTCGATAAATATACAGAGAAATGCTGAAAACTTGATTCTTGAAATGTGTAATAATTAAACTTTTCTTAAGCATT
The DNA here is from genome assembly GCA_027943335.1 of Chamaecyparis obtusa. Taxonomy (NCBI): domain Eukaryota; kingdom Viridiplantae; phylum Streptophyta; class Pinopsida; order Cupressales; family Cupressaceae; genus Chamaecyparis; species Chamaecyparis obtusa. Next base: position 222,078 of record BSBK01000163.1, read on the forward strand.
CATCACTGATTAAATAAAGAAAATAACATGAACACAAGAGACAACAGATTTGCCATGGAAATCCAATATGGGAAAAACCACCAATGTAACTAGTTACTATTTTTCATTCTTCTGAAGTGATGCCCGGTTAGAAGCCAACCCGGTAAAGGGTTACAAAACACACTGTTAGGTGTGACCTTGTTAGAGGATTTAATCACCCTACTAGGAGTGGCCTTGTAAGAGGTCTTGAAACAATTCAATAGAATTGTTACCTTGTTAGAGGATTTACAAAATGGTTGTTAAACCAACTCGGTTAAGAGATTTTGATATCACTGCTACAATTGCTAGAGAGTAACAATGAAATGACCTACAACTGAATTGCTGAATATAGATCTCTGTTTTGTTTCACTAGATCCTTACTGATCAATTAAATCTTTGCTTCTCCTCAAGGATATCTGACCATCCTTCAAAATTTTCACACACCTTTCTTCAAAATGATTTCTACATGCTGTATATCTTTTATTCACCATTTGACCTTCTATATATATATATGTCATTTCATAATCATTTAGATTGTCAAGTCGACACTAAAAATTATTATAACAGTCAGCTGGGATAAACAAATTGTAATAACAAAATTCTTTGAAAGGGCCAACCTTGCTCGGTAAATATTAATCCTGAAAAGAATTCCTTCAGTGACCGAGAGAACTTGGTAACCACAGTGAATTCTGCAACATCCTTTGGAGACCGAGAGAGCTCGGTAACCACTAATTTTCCTTCGATAACCGAGGAGGCTCGATTAACACTGTTATCCTGTCATGTTTCCTTTAGACACCTGAGATAACTTGGTAGACACTAAAAATTGCCTAGTTGACCGACTGAGCTCGGTAGATGTTGAGAACCGCTTAGCTGACCGACTGAACTTGGTAGATACTGAGAACCGCTTAGCTGACCAACTGAACTCGGTAGATACTGAGAACTGCTTAGCTGACCAACTGAACTTGGTAGACACTGGGAATGATAATTGATATGACATTTGTGTAACATCAAAGACAACACATAGCTAATCCAACAATGTCCTTTAGACAATTGTATCCAACACTTCTCCTTCAAGGAGAATCAGAAATCTAGATCTTAAATTTGCATATCTACTTTCTTCAAAGCATTATCTTTTGAAGGTTTATGAAATTTGGGATTTATAATAGCTAATGGGTGAATATTGTGTTTTTTCTTGATCTTAAATAGCTTAACAAGTGGTTTGCAGGTCATTTGTCCAAGATAAAACATTAAAGAAACTACTAATGCTTGTCTTGCAGGTTGCCTAAAAGAGAAAATTAAAACTTCATGCTTGTTTTTCTAGGAAATTAACACAATTTGAGGTCAATTTGAAAACTAATTAGATGAGTATGCTCTTTTCCCTTGAGGAAAATTAGAAACTCAAAAGTTAGCTTGCAATTTGGGGTCAAATTGGAGTAATTGAGTTAATTTACATGATGTGTTTGGGATCTTTGATGTGAGTTAGGAGATTATGCTCTTCTCCTTCACGGAGAATCAAAAATCCATAGCTTATTATCATCTATCCATTTTCTTTATTATACACCTTTAGAGGGCCTACCGGTTGAGGAAAAAATCTCCTGGGAATGACCCAAGTGGGGACAAGTCTTAAGCTAAATCTTCCACTGCACTATAAAATTTGATGCTTCCTTGAGGCTAAAGCCTTGGAAGACATAATCTATCTTGTCTTGGGAGATTGATGATCAATCCCAATGACAGACTTGGATCTCATGTAGAGTAGAGCCGCTTAAATCTCGCTTGCGAGACTACACATTTTTAGGTTCCTATAGGGCTTACAGCCTCAATCCTACTTGTGGGACTATGGGAGATGGTTATGAACATATGCCTTCATTAAAAACCTTATGTTATATGCTACCTAGATATGGTTATGAATGTATGCCTTCATAATTTTTATCACTTGTGCGAGGCAAATAGTAATTGCCCTAAGACATTCATCATATCAAGCCCTCATTGACATTACTACTTGGATAATATGGGCTCCAATATCCATTGTGTGTTATTGGACTACCATATTCTGAGGAGTCTTTGAGTGTGTTCCTCAGTCAGTGAACAAGTGGTACTAATCTCTACCTAGCATAGGGAAGGATAGGTGTGTCTTCATTAAAATGACTACTTGATGTGTTTTTATTGCAAATTTAGATAATTCCCCCCAAATAAACAAACACATAGCATTTACAAGAACTTACAAACACCTGACAGTCACTGGAATCTCACAAAAATGATCAATTTTCCAAAAATTCACTGAAATAGAAAATTTCCTGGCATAGTAAGATCGCATCTGGGGTTCTTGGATTGCATCCCGTATTTCAGATTTCATATGTTCAAACCTAGATCACATCTGGTAACCACACCATTTCCTAGATTGCATTTGGTAACTACTACATTTCCTGAGTCACATCCTGTATTTCCTGGATTGCATCTGGGGTCTAAAAACTTTGCCAGTCACCTGTAAAAGATCACATCTAGGATAGAGATCATTTTTGTACTTTCCAAAACCAAAATTTTTACATTTCCAGATACCCATTTGGCCCAATAGTAAGGTTCTATTTTCAAAACACATCCATCTAATAACCAGAAAGAGCCATCTTTGAGAATGTATTGTTACCTTGCATGGTCCAAATCTGCATTGTCCAATTGTGGAGTCAGTTTATCCTATAAGTTACAATCTAGTTCCCAACTCATAAATAGGGCACTTTGACACCATTTTATGTTGGAACTTCACATTATCAGACCCACTTACACTTTGGTTCCCAACTCACAATCAGGGCACTTTGACACCCTTTGACGTTGGATCCATAAAACAATTTCAAACCCACTCTTGCATCCTTGGATTCACAATCAGACATTGCAAACAGTCAGACCCACTTTAAATTCAAGACAATCATTGATCCCTTAATCAGGTTTTCATGGTCAATACAAGAAACAAATCTTACCATTTTGAAAAGAACCCATTCTCAAATGAAGTACCATTACTCACACTTGAAACATGAGAGACTTCAAGACTCAATCCCTTATTTGGCACTACACCAAGAAGAACTCATACATCAACACCCAAAATAATAAACATGAAGAACTAGGAAGATTTCTGTTGGGATGAAAGACACAATGACCAAGATAATCAAGAAGAACATGAAGAACAAGCACAAAAAAACCAAGATAGAGCATGACACCATGAAGCATTTTATGAGTATGATGATGATGAAGACCCTACAGATCAAGAATACCAAAGAGATTTGAGAAGAAAATGATTTAACAAAATGCTTGAGAGAACCTTCGAATAAAACAAAGAGAAATACTTCCTAGAACTCACCTCTCAAGGTGTGAAGTTACTAAAGGACTATGATGTAAACCAACTTAAGCAAAAATAAGATCTTAGTCCTATGCCAATTTTAACAGGACAACTACTTTCCATGCAAGTAGAGATCCAAGAACTCAAGAAAGAAAAGGATAAACCAAAATAATAATACTCTTTGGAGCACATATGTCATTTCCCTTTTGACAAGGGACTAAAGATGATTCCATTTCCTAAAAATGTCACAATTCCAAAATATGACAAATACATGGGAAATTCAAACCCTAAAGATCATGTGAGGGATTTTTGCACAATCAGTATGGAGTTCATGCATGAACAAACATATCTAATGAGATTATTTCCATGAAGTTTAGGTGGAAAAGCTATGGATTGGTTCTCAAAGTTACCCATAGGAATCAAGACATTTGATGAACTAGTGCAAAAATTTATACAACAATACTCCTACAACATCCAACACACAGTGACAATGTTGGATCTATGCAATACCAAGCAAAAAATAGGAGAATCATTCTTGAATTTCCTAAAAAGATGGAGGAAAATATTTTCACGATATGCTAGGCATCTTTAAATGAAAAAATGGACATCTTCATCAACAACTTGGTTTTGGAAATGAATTTTTGAATACAATTGCAAGGACCACCAAGTTTTGACAAAATGATAGACAGTGCCATCAAGATTGAGGAGGTCTTGATCAAGAAAGGTGAAATCACTATCAACAAGGAAAACAAAGACAAGTACTATCCCACCAAGGATAAATACAAATATGGAAACAAAAAAAAACATGTGGTCAATGATGGAGTTGTTGATACTCCTAGTCCAAAACCTAAGCCAGAAATTTTCAATCTCACGATGAGTCTACAATAGAACAAGAATTCAAATCCTACGGTGACACCAACGGCTAACAAGAATTTCAATAAACCTCTTACACAAATGGAGCCTTGGGCAACAAGACCTAAGAGAATATTACACCATTGGGAGATACCTTGGAAGTAGTCTTGAAGTCACTATTGGACAATAAAATCATTACAATTCTTGATTCCAAACCTTGGGAACCAGAAGTAAAACCCAAGTTGTGGAATAATAATGATTACTGTGATTTCCATCACAACAAAGGACACAAGACCAACAACTATATGAAGTTGAGACATGTTATTCAAGACCTAATTGAAGAAGGTAAAGTCAAGGTGGATGTACATCACACAAACAATGATCATAAGGCATTTCAAACTCCATTACCTAACTATGAAAAAGGGGTGTCTTCCAAGAGCAACAAAATTAACTATACCTACATGGATAATGACAATGTAATTCATATGGTGGAGCCATGCAAACACTCCATTAATATGATCACTCTAAAAGGAGTAAAAAATAAAATTGAATCCTCTAATGCTGTAACAAGGAATCAAGCCAAGCTCACTCTCAAATGAGATTCTACATCTAACATGCCAGCTACTACAACAATAACATCTAAGAAAGTGACATTACCTCCAAAGTTTAACCTTGTGGATCAGTTGCAAAGAACACTTGCTCAAATATCTACCCTAGAGTTGTTGAAAATCTCTCCTAGTCATAGGGAAGTTCTTGATCAGGCCCTAATTAGCACTAATGTACCGAAAGATCTAGATGTGGATAGATTCCAAACTATGGTTGGTCACTTGAATTCCCTACATTACCTATCTTTTTCTGAAGAGGATGACAAATCATTGAACCAACCAAATAACCAATCTCTACATTTAGAAGTCCTTATTCATAAACACCGAGTCAAACATGTCTTGATAGATGGAGGTGCTGGTTTGAACATCTGCACGTACAACTTGGTAAAAAAATTGGGATTCTTAGAACATACAATTGATCCTAGAAGAAAGATAACCATCAAGGTTTATGATGAATAAGAAAGATCCTCCAAAGGATTAGTTGTTTTACCTTTTAGAGTGGGACCAGTAGAGCAAGATGTCCTATGTCAAGTTTTGGATTTACCACTTGCATATAACATTCTTCTTGGAAGACCATGGATACACTCAATGCAAGTTGTGCCTTCTACTTACCATAAATGTCTAAAATTTCCTCATAATGGAGTGGAGGTGACTATTCCAACAAATTCAACATATTCTTGCAATAATCTCAAACAAACATAAAGCATGGTTCCTCACAACAAGGAAAGCTCTCATAAGGTAGAAACATCCAAAGAAATGGTTTTGAAAAGCTTTGCTAAAAAGATCAACATCCAAGAAACAAGCATGGGAGAATACAAGATAGACCTAGCAATTGTTGAACTACAACTGATTTGGAATCTGATTGAAGAATCTATGATTACAAGATCATTGAGGAGTTGTTGCATAGATATGTAATATGATTAAATTAGTATTATGTTGTCATTGATGTCAACTAGTTTGACAACACTTATCTTGTAAGTTACTATATCAAGACATTTGAAGAAAGGTGAAAAAGATGAAGAACAGAGAAATCTACATGGAGAGAGATGTACATGACAGATGAGGATAAGGAACATATTGAGTAACTTTTTGATGAGTCTATGACTTGATGATATTGACTTTATTATGTTGCATTCATCTATAATGAAGTATAGAGCTGAAAGACACAAAGCAGTGTTGTCGGTAAATGAAGCATTTCTAGTATACACTGATGGAGTATAGTGTATACCGATCACATTATTAACCGAGCAGTGTTCATCGACACATTTCTTTGTTAACCGAGCAGAACAAAATGAATTAAATGATTAGTTTAGCTAATAAGATTGATGAGCTGGCAAGAGTATAACATCGAGGTAACAGATAATGTTTGTTACACAGATCAACGATTGACAAAATTCAGGGAAGATCTAATGGAGAAGATTGAAACATATTATTGACACAAGTATGGAGAATTTTTGAAGTGGCAAAATCTATGAATGTGGTTAAGAGGCAAAATCTGATGGTGGAGAAGAAAATGATTTACTCGTCTATATAAGAGAATATAATTTCTTTATGAAAGATACCGGAAGAAGCAAAAATTGCAGGAATATCATGTGAACAAGGTTTTCATGCATTTTGATCATACTAGTTAGTAAGAACCGAGCTGCAGAACAATTACCAAGCTACATAGAGAAATTATCGATGGACAGTAAGTTGATATAGTATTGAATCTGAAGTGAAATATTGATCAGAAGAATTTGTATGGACTAAATATTGATCTGTAATCTGCAATTGAAGTTGTATTAAGGTAGGTCATTTACTGTTACATATTTAACCATTGTATACAGTCAAAATGTCTTTACCAAGTGGACTGTGAAAGTCTTATGATGTATCATTCATAGAATGAACATTGTTATCCTGTCAACCCCATAGTGAATGCTGGTTGGATGATAACTTCTAGTCTAAAATCCTCTAACAAGGTCACACCTGACAGTGTGTTTGTAAACCTTTACTAGGGTTGGGTCTTAACCGACCTCACTTCAGAAGAGTGAACAATTTTGGGTTGTCGGTCCCAGGTGGTTTTTCCCTTTACAGGTTTTCCACGTTAAATCTCTTGTGTTATGTGTTGATTGTGATATTTGTTTGTTATCATTCTTTACATGTTACATGTTAGATTTGATCGATAAATTGTTAAAGTATTAGACTGGTAATCGGTAAAAGCACAGACAGTGAAAGTTTTATTGTTTACCGATGAGTAGAAATTGAAGAAATGGTTTTGAATTATACATTTTGAATTGGGACAATGGATAATTGATTCACCCCCCTCTCAGTTATTCTAACAATTGGTATCAGAGCACTGGTTTCTTGGAATAGAGTTTTAGGGACTTAAGCATAAAGGTCTCAAGATGTATAAGAGGGAGGTACTAAAATTGAACAAAGAGAACTTTGTAGTATGGAAAAGCAGAATGAAGCTGCACATATCTAGAATTGGGAACTCTTCACTAGATCTGATGGAGAATGGCTACATACAACCACCCACTGGTCCCTTAACTCTTGATCAACTAAAGGAAACACATGAAGAAAATGTTACTATGATGGAACTTGCTGCTGCCTATACCAACACTAAATTTGAAGATATCAAGACATTCACAACTGCCAAAGGAATGTGGGATAAATTAGCACAAATATATAGTGGAGATCTGAATGTCAAAAGAGCCCGAGCTGAAAGCCTAAGAGGTAGATTTTCTGATATGAGAATGAAAGAAGGTGAGAACATTGTCCAATATTCAAATAGACTCAAAGAGGTGGTACATGCTATTAGAGTATCTGATGGAGTAATTGATGATGAAATAGTGATAAGCAAGATTCTCAGAACTTTGCTACCGGTTTATGCAATCAGGATTTTTGCAATTCATGAAACAAGAGCTACATCCAACCTTACTCTTGACACTCTGATTGGTAAACTTACAACCTTTGAATTAAACAACTGTGATAATAGTGTTGTTCCTTCTATTTAATCCACTATCATATCTTCTTTGAAGATTGGAAAGTCTAGCAGGAATGGTAAGAATTGTGATAGTGATGACAATACCGATGATGAACTTGATGAGCTTGAAGCACTTGTGGCCAAAAGATTGCCCAAAGGAAAAGAAAGGTATAGAGGTAAGCTACCTTTAGCATGCTTTAACTATAAAGAAGTCAGTCACATTGTTGCTAGATTTCCTCAGAAGAAAGATGATGATAGATCCAGAGACCGATTTGAAGGAAGTTATGGGAGAAGAGTCAACAGAGGCTATCGACACAACAAAAGAGACAATCGACATGAAAAAGGCAAAAAGGTATGTTACATAGCTGAAGATATTGAAATAGAATTTGATTCTAATGATGATATAGAAGTTGTATTTGATGCTATAAAAGATGACTCAGAAGAGGAAGAGAAACATGAAGAGACATCATTGATCTCTAAAGTAAGCAGAAATGATACATGGATCATAGACAGTGGCTGTACACATCATATGACCGGTGATGTAGAGAAGTTTGATCATCTTGTTGAATATAATGGAGGATTTGTGAGAATGGGAAATGATGCACCTTGTATGGTAAGAGGTAAAGGATCATTGATGATCAATGATAGACTACAATGTGAAAATGCATACTGGGTAGATGGATTGAACTATAATTTGCTAAGTGTGTCTTAGCTGAACAATTTAGGCCACAGACTAGCTTTTGAGAGGAAAAAGGTGAAGATCTATGATGATGGAGGAAGACTTGTTAGAACTAGTACACAATCCAGAGGTAATCTATTCTATCTTGATATGGATTATTCTTCTTGTTTGTTAATAAAGGATGAAGATACTTGGTTGTGGCATAGAAGGTTATGCCATGTGAACTTTGACAACATGATCAAGATTAGTAAAAAGAAAAGAGTTAGAGGATTGCCTAACTTGACAAAACCTGATCATGCCATGTGCCATGAATGTCAGAAAGGTAAGATGACTAAGTCCAGTTTTAAAAGCAAAGACTATTCAACAAAGAAGATACTTGAGTTGGTTCATACCCATCTATGTGGTCCTATGATAACTTAGAGCTATTTTGGTGATAGATATTTTATTCTTTTTGTTGATGACTATACTAGACTGATGACTATTATGTTCCTAAAAGAGAAATCTAAAGGTTTCAAAATGTTTAAATGGTATAAAGATAAGGTAGAGAAAGAAACTAGAAAGGAAATAAAATGCTTAAGATCTAATAGAGGAGTGAATTTATCTCTGATGAATTTACTAATTTTTGTAATGAGCATGAAATCAAAAGAAAGGTATCTGCACCGAGGACACCTCAGCAAAATGGCATTGCTGAAAGGAGGAACATGTCTATAATTGACTATGATAGAACATTGATGATATAGAAGAATGTTACTCAGACATATTGGAGGGGAGCTGTCAGTACATCTGTGTATGTTCTTAACTGAGTACAATTGAAGAAGGAATCCAACTGAACACCTTATGAACTATGGTTTGGACACAAACCTACTATAAGTTATTTCAGAATTTTTGGAAGTAAATGCTTTATTTTTAAATATGAGAGAAATGGAAAATTTGATTCTAAAGGAGATGAAGGAATATTTCTGGGATATTCCACTACAATTAAAGCATATAAATGTTTGAATAAGGTTACAAATAAGATAGTTGAAAGTACTAATGTTTGTGTTGATGAGTTTGATAACAAGTACACAAAGGAAAGTACAAAGGAACTAGAAGACTATGGTAGATTCACTTACATTGAACATCCAGAGTATCTATCGACACCGCAAACTGTGACAATTGGTCAGTAGGGAAACAATGTAGGACAACAGGCAACACAAACTGAGGAAGAAGATGGAGCTACCCAGGAAGAAAATGACCCTGAGCAGGATGAGCAAGAAAGGAGAAATCAAGTATTGGTTAGTTTTGTCAGAAGACATCATCTTGAAACACAAATCATTGGAGACAGACATGCTAGAATGCAAACTAGAAGCAAAACAGGACAAGGTACATGTTTAATTTGTGAATTTGAACCTAAAAATGTGAAAGTTTCATTAGAGAATGAAGAATGGGTTAATGCAATGAAGGATGAAATAGAGAAAAGAGAGAAGAACAAAACCTGGTCCTTAGTACCCCGACCAAAAGATAAAAATGTTATCGGTACTAAGTGGATATACATGAATAAATTAAATGAAAATGGTGAAGTCACAAGAAATAAAGCTAGATTGGTATGCAAGGGATATGCACAGGAAGAAGGCATTGACTATGGTGAAACATTTTCACCTGTTGCTAGATTAGGAGTTAGAATGCTACTTGCATATGCTACACATAAGAAATTCAAAGTCTATCAAATGGATGTGAAGTCAGCATTTTTGAATGGTATACTTGAAGAAGAGGTCTACATTGAACAACCTGAAGGATTTGTTGATCCTAACAATAAAGACATGGTATGTAGATTACATAAAGCTTTATATGGATTGAAGCAAGCACCGAGAGCATGGTATGAAAGACTGCATACTTACTTGTTAAGTATTGGATTTGTTAGAATAAGTGAAAATAACAATCTCTATGTGAAAGGTGATACTGATGATACTATTATCATTGCTAAAATATTTGTTGATGATATTATCTTTGGAGGCTCAGATCTTGTCTCCAAGGTATTTGCTGATGAAATGTAAAATGAATTTGAAATGTCTATGTTCAGAGAGATTAAGTTCTTTCTTGGACTACAAGTGATTCAGCAGAGTGATGGAATATTCATCACACAATCTAAATACATAAAGGAAGTACTAAAGACATTTGGCATGGAAGATGCTAAACCTATGGGAACACTGATGGCTACTAGATGCAAATTGACAAAGGAGGATGAAACTACAGAGGTAAATCAGACACTTTCCTGATCCATGATTGGTAAGTTAATGTATGTAGTTCACAATAGACCAGATATAGCACATGTTGTGGGAATTGTTGCAAGATTTTTTGCTAATCCTAGAGAATCACACATGATAGCTACAAAAAGAATCTTAAGATACTTGAAGAAAATAGAGAATTATGGATTATGGTATCCTAAGGAAGGGAAGTTTGAACTAAAAGTTTACACCGATGCTGATTGGGCTGGAAATGTGGATGATAGAAAAAGCACCATCGGAGGAGCATTTTTCTTTGGTGAAAGACTTGTAACCTAGACAAGTAAAAAGTAGGCTTGGATTTTTGAGTCTACAGCTGAAGCAAAGTATGTTGTTGCTGCTACTAACTATTCAAACATTGCATATATCAAACAAGTGTTGGAAGGAATGAATGAGGTAATCACTGACCCGGTGATTATATATTGTGACAACACTAGTGCTATTAATATTTCAAAGAATCCTATGATGCACTCTAAGAAAAAACATATATCTATTAAGTATCATTACTTAAGAGAACAAGTGCAAGAGAAGCAAGTGAAGTTAGAATTTGTTACATCTAAAGAATAATTTGTAGATATTTTTACAAAGCCTCTACTGAAGGACACCTTTGAATACTTGAGGACTAGACTTGGGGTTCGTCCCTTGTCTATCGGTCACTAAGGTGATCTGGTTGTTGCATCACCCTACTTATATCAGAAGATCATTCATGTTGATGCATCATAGTTCACACTTTGAATCATGTTCAAGGTTGTGATTAAGTTTGAGAACTTGAACTGATTGGAATATTAGTATTTAGAGATACAAAGGTAGACATAACTGTTTGTTTATTTATTTCTTTGGCATTGTTGTCAAAGGGAGAGATAAACAATATGAAAAGGAACAAGATATGAAAAGGAACAAGCAGCGACAAGAATTATCTAAGGGAGAGACAATCTAAATGAGACAGAGTATTGAAGATTAGTTACAGAGAACAGAAGCAAGAACGAGAGAACTGGAAAGATCACAACTACAGAATGGTAAAGCTATATTATTTAATGCTAGTTTAGTAACGTAGTGATTAAACATATTAAGTCTATTTGACTTACAACATTTTGTTCACAAGTTGTAGAATATATGTTTGGTATGTGTATGGTACATTTCATATTACTTGAGTTGCCATCAATGCCAAAGGGAGAGATTGTTCAACTACAACTGATTTGGAATCTGATTGAAGAATTTGTGATTACAAGATCATTGAAGAGTTGTTGCATAGATATGTAATATGATCAAATCAGTATTATGTTGTCATTGATGTCAACTAGTTGGACAACACTTATCTTGTAAGTTACTATACCGAGACATCTGAAGAAAGGTGAAAAAGATGAAGAGTAGAGAAATCTACGTGGAGAGAGATGTACATGACAGATGAGGATAAGGAACACATTGAGTAACTTGTTGATGAGTCTATGACTTGATGATATTGAATTTATTATGTTGCATTCATCTATAATGAAGTATAGAGCTGAAAGACACAAAGCAGTGTTGTCGATAAATGAAGCATTTCTAGTATACACCGACGGAGTATAATGTATACTGATCACAGTATTAACCGAGCAGTGTTCACCGACACATTTCTTTGTTAACTGAGTGGAACCGAATGAATTAAATGATTAGTTTAGCTGATAAGATTGATGAGCTGACAAGAGTATAACATTGAGGTAACAGATAATGTTTGTTACAAAGATTGATGACTGATGAAATTTAGGGAAGATCTAATGGAGAAGATTGAAACATGTTATTGACACAAGTACTGAGAAAGTTTGAAGTGACAAAATCTATGAATGTGGTTAAGTGGCAAAATTTGATGGTGGAGAAGAAAATGATTTACTCATCTATATAAGAGAACATAATTTCTTTATGAAAGATGCCAGAAGAAGCAGAAACTGCAGGAATATCGCATGAACAAGGTTTTCATGCATTCTGATCATACTGGTTAGTAAGAACTGAGCTGCAGAACAATTACCGATGAATAGTAAGTTGATACAGTATTGAATCTAAAGTGAAATATTGATCAGAAGGATTTTTATGGACTAAATATTGATCTATAATCTGCAATTGAAGTTGTGTTAAGGCAGGTCATTTACTATTACATATTTAACCATTGTATACAGTCAAAATCTCTTTACCAAGTGGACTCTGAAAGTCTTATGATGTATCATTCATAGAATGAACATTTTTATCCTGTCAACCCCATAGTGAATGCTGGTTGGACAATAACTTCTAGTCTAAAATCCTCTAACAAGGTCACACCTGACAGTGTGTTTTGTAGTACCTCGCCCCTAGTCTGATTTTGTCAATGTTATGATTACTTTAGGATGATAGATTATACGGTAGGAAATCATTGATGTATATGATTTTACTAACTCCATACTGGCATGTGTATGGTTAATGTGATTATTTTACATTTCTGTTTGATGTGCTTGATCTGGTTGAGGGACGAAGTTGTAGTTACTTGCTTGCGAGATCCACACGATCGGCTGATCCCCGCCATTGTCTGTTATGTATTTATATATGTTTGTACGTGCAGGTGTTGTATGCAGGTTCATAGGTATTGGGCATCATCTTCCCTAAATTGTCAAGATGAGCGTGCCCTATCACAATATCTCAAATGGCAAGAGAGGGGAGATAACACGGATCCAAAACCCTAATCCAAACCCATTTATCCTAGTTGTTGGATAAGTATATGTTGACTACCCTATCTAAATTTGTCAGGTTGGAAAAGTTCATGGATCCCTTTCTGGTGTTGCTTGGTTTTGGTTTTGTTTGATTTTATCTCATTTTGCTTCAGTTGATTTTTGGTTATGTGGGTGATTATTCATTTATTGATTATAGTTGATTTATGTTTATATAGATTATTTTATGTTTATCAATGTTAGGTGCATAAATTAAAAGTGAGTTGTTGTCAAAAAGTGAACAAATAGTTTTCAAATGTCAAGTTATGTTGTGCATATAAAAGATATTTTAATTAATTAATTAATATTTACTTTCAATTTTGGAGTAAGAGTCTGATCAGGAGTTGTCTTATGAGTCATTTTTTATTTGGAGTTGGACTCTAAGTTAGCTTTTGAGTTGTCTTTTGAAATTGCATGAATTTGGGAATTGAATTCCAATTAGGAGATTATTGCATTCTTTGGAGATGAGACAAGTTTCTTGGGAGGAGATTTTTGGAGAGCATGTGTACTTTGGAATTTTGGGAGATTTGTGGATTGTTGTGGTTGCTTGTTGATTTGTCTTGATTGTGCATCTGGATCTGGTTCCTATTTTTAGCATAGTTTTCAGATCTGCAGGCAAGATTGGTTTTGGAAGAAATCTCTCTCAGATCTTCAATAGGGGCTTTCCATTTTTATTCTGTTTCTGGCATTGGATTTTCCTGTTAGATCTGTTTCCACATCTATTTATCTTTCTTTGTCTTTATAGATTTCTATGTTTTCTATTTTTGTAGATCTGTGTTTATATTAGATCTGGGTATTCAAAAAAAATACTGGTATAGTTGTTTTATATATTTTATCACTATTTGGCATTGTATCGTTATGCTGGCAAAATTTCATCAGTAGATTGCTTATAGTTTGCTTGTAAAATGAAAAATCAATTCTACAATATAGTTTAACTATAGTACTGAGAGAAAATTAATTCCTCATTAGAAAGAAATAGATTTGAGAGCAAAAATCCAATTTTGGTATAATCTTGTTCTTTGTAAAAAAAAAATAACACAGAGTTAAAAGTTAAAGTCAAATTAATTTGTGTTGTTATAGAAATAGGAATAAGAATATATTCCTGTAGATCAGAATTATAAAAGGCTAGTCTATAATTGTTAAAAAAATATTTCAATCTATTTTTTTGATAATTTCTGAATTTAATTAAAAAAATTACCCTATCAATGAATTAATTCTCGAAATTAATTCTTAAAAATTATATATATATATATATATATATATATATATATATATATATATATATATATATATATATATATATATATATATATATATATATATATATATATATATATATATATATATATATATATATATATTGGTTATTACCAAATAACATTGGTTGGAGTTCTTTTTAAAAAGAAATTATATATAAAAAAAAGATAATATAAAACTTTATTGTTTTATGGTTTTTAAAAAAAAAAGGGTTTTATTGCAATTTACATGGTACCTATGGTACCTGTGTGTACAGGTACCTACGCAGGTAGGTACACTGTGCATGCACAGTACCTGTCATGCGTAGGGGATGTGGGCTTTTGGGGGGGCGCGTGGGGCTTGCTCCCCACCCACTTGCTTTTGCATTTTTATTTATTTATTTTATGTTATGTGTTAGTTGATTTTTTTTAGTTAGTTTATTTAGTTGTAAATTTTATTATATGTTTTATTAAATTAGTTTAATGAAATTTGATTTTATCAATTTAAATTTTTATTTATTTATTTTTGTTATTAATAATTTATTATAAGTCATGAAATTTATATTATATTTAATTTATAATTTAATTAATATGTGATTAAATTAGTTTAGTCAAATGGGTTATTGGTCTTTGTTAATTAAAATTTACGTTATTTCAATTTTCATTAAATCAAAGTTTGCTTTAATCTTTACGTTATGGTCTTAAATAAAATATCAATTATAAGAAATTGATTTTTTAGTTAATAGACTTTTATATGGTAAATTTTGATAAGTTGTTGTAGGATTGATCATGGAATGGATTATATGTTTTATTTTGGTTCATATGTACATAAGTAAATTTATTTTTGATTAGGTGAATTAATTATTTCTAATTTCATGATGATCGTTTATTGGTAATTGATGTGTATCTACTGAAATTGGGCATTTTTACTTCGTTACATCCCTAGGGAATCTTTAGGGAATAATCTTGTTTATGACATTACTGAAATGATTATGTTCAAATTTTCCTAGTGGATTCTGTTGTTTATATGCTAAGATTCAAGTATGTTCATTATGGAACTTTAAAATGCTCATGGTTTGGAAATCAATTTTTCTATGATGTGAATATTGTCTTCTTCGTGCTTGGAGTGTCTTCTTTTGCTTAATATGTTTTGGGAAATTAGATGACCTAAGGGAAGACAGAGGTTGGGATTGTGTTCTTGTTTTTAGTTTTATGCGGGGACATGTATGTGTGAGATCCAATTATACCCTTGTCTTGACCATATAGGCTCATGATGTTTTGTATTATTCTTTTGGTACTTTTGTAATCATTTCTAGTTCTTGTGTGTGAAATTGGATCTGAGATTACCCGGTTGTGTACCTGATTTGATCTATGTGAGATTTGTGAGCCTAGGGTAGTTTACCTAGATATGCAGTAGGAGGTGGCTTGCAATAAGCGTCGGGGCCCACAAGTGGCTGCTAGGATCACTTATTGTTAAGTATCTTAATCAAGTGATAACTAAATATAACATTGAGAGTTTTATTAAAATGAACCTAATAAGGTATGGCCCTCACCTAGGCATTAGTGCTAGTTCAAACTAAGATGGTGTTGAGAAGATGACCAGTCCCCTTTTAAGGGATGAGTTGGCATAGTTGATGACTTCGTCAGTACGAAAGGTCATTGATACTGTGTATGGTCACTTGAGTGCCAGGATCTAGCAAGATTACTAGGATGAGACTCAAGGGTTAGACGTACATGATGACACATTCCTATGCATAGTCTAGTTATCCTACATGTGTCGGTTGCCTCTGGAATAGTGAGTCTTTCATGGCATTATTACTTATCACCTTGAGTTAGAGAGCTTTCAGGAAACCTTTCCTTTGCTTGTTCTATTTTTTTTGTTATCCAAGTGGGATCTGTTGTTATCTCCTTAGCACGGTGGGAGTGGACCATTCAGGTTCACGAGGTCAGGTGGTAGTGGTTCTTTTACCATTTGAGATTCTGATGTTTGTGCACCAGTTCTAGATGATCCCTGTAGCAGTTGTTCCTTCTTGATCTTCCTTGATGGAGTTATGTTCCTATCTTCTTCTTCTTCTTCTTTCATGTGATCTTCTATCAGTTGTTCAGTGATATCATGTTGTACTTATTATTGGTTATTGTATTACATACCCTGCGGCATGTGCAGTGGATGTAGGTTTATGGACACCTTATGGTACTAGCTGTATTTATGCTATCTTATGTGTGATGATGCTTTTATCTTTCATTGGATTATATGAGTTTTTTAAGTGTACCTAATCTTATTTAATTAATTATTGTTAACGTAATATTTGTCAAGGAACCCTTGAGAGTTGTAACCTATGTTGGTTGCTTTTGTTAATGTGAGTTAATGATTATTGCTTCCACATTGGTGTTTATCTTGTATGTTAACTTTAAAAAAGAAATTATTCTGCAAACTTAGTTGCATGTTTAGGTTAGTTCTCCTAGGTTACCTAGCGGGGCATTACATGTTTGTAAACCTTTAACAAGGTTGGGTCTTAACCGACCTCACTTTAGAAGAGTGAACAATTTTGGGTTGCCAGTCCTAGGTGGTTTTTCTCTTTATAGGGTTTCCACGTTAAATCTCTTGTGTTATGTGTTGATTGTGATATTTGTTTGTTATCATTCTTTACATGTTACATGTTAGATATGATTGGTAAACTGTTAAAGTATTAGATTGGTAATCCGTAAAAGCACAGACAATAAAAGTTTTATTGTTTACCAATGAGCAGAAATTGAAGAAATGGTTTTGAATTATACATTTTGAATTGGGACACTGGATAACTAATTCACCCCCCCTCTCAGTTATTCTAACAAAAATATCTTTAATAGATCTTCCTATATCTCCTAGAACACAAGGAAGACCTTCATCAACATTTACACCTTCCAATGGCAGTGCTCTAACTATACATGAAGGAACCGTAATGGTCAAAGAAAAAGTATCCCTTGAAGAAGAAAATGATGAGAAAGCTATCTTGCATTGGCTTTACAAAGAAAGTGAAGAAGATGTAAATGTCAAGCATGTGGAGATCGCTCCTAACAAATATTAAAAAGGGTATGAGATCATGAAATAAATGGGCTACAAAGGAAAAGGACCCTTAGGAAAAAACAAAAGAGGACTTGTGGAACCTTTGCACATGGATTTCAAGAATCCTAAAGACAAGACTGGATTAGGTTTCAGGGAAGCAAGATTTCATCCTATTGCAGAAAGTGGTCCAATATTTGATAGATCAGAAGACTCAAATGAGGAGGAAGAAAAAGAAGGAAATCCTATTTATTATGAAAGGTTGCTACTCTTACAAGGATATCCTTTATCATAAATTGATACCAATCTTGAACAAGAACTAGAAGAAGAACAAACATAAGAACCTGACATAGAACAAGAACAACAAAGTCTTATTGATGACACACCTCATTTTGATGAGGAACCTCCACAAGAAATATTTCAAGAAGAAGAGAACCATGATCCTAAAGAAGAAAATGTACCTATGACTATTGCCCACTTCTTGGGGGTTTCAGATTATAGTCAACTGGACTCACATGAGTATTAGTGGGATGTCCTTTCTGATGCTACCATGGACATAAAGGTGGATGTGATACACAAGTTTTCTTCTAGAGTCTTAACTGAAGAAGCAGAGAGTTATAATGATAGATCACTAGAGTTAGATTTGCATAACACTAACATGAACTCTAATAATAACGAACATGACTCTAATAATACTAACACTTATTTAGAAACAAACCTAATGGACGATGTCTTGCATGTTAATAACATTGATAATAACACGGTGCTATCTCTTGAACCTACTGAATCCTTGACCTTATTACATCTTGAGCTAATAGACTGGAATGAGCCCACATCCACAAGCTTACTATCATTTGACAATGACTATTCTATAGCCTGTTATCTAAATGCTTGTGAACCCTTCCCTTCTTCCACCAGTGTAAGGAGCAAAATCATGACTGAGGAGGATATCAAGTTTCTCAATCTCAAAAAGAAAAACAAAAAGAATAAGAGATCTAAAGGTGATTTTCCACTTAGTGATAGTATCTGATCCTAAAAGAGAAAAACAAAAAGACGTATCTGATGGTGAAAACCTCCTAGAGGCACCAAAGGATGGGATTCTTGATATCCTCCCCAATCACTTTCAAGAAAGACCTTTAGTTCTGATTGAACCTACACAACTCATTAACTTGGGAACACCATAAGCTCCTTAGTTGGTACACATTTCTCAATCATTAACAGAAGAAGAAAAGATCCAATTCACCAATTTCTTCAAAGAAAAGAAGATCAATTTTTTTTGGTCTTATTTGGATATGCTTGGATTGGACACAGATTTGATCATGCACCACTTGTATATTTCACCTAATGTAAAACCAATGAAGCAAAAGATAACAAAGATGAATCCACATGTGGCATTATTAGTGATTACAGAATTATAAAAACTATTGAAGGCTAGATTCATTAGGGAAATTGATTATGTAGACTGGATCTCAAATATAGTCCCTATTTCTAAGGTGGATAAATCTATCAGAGTTTGCATAGACTTCAGAAATCTCAACAAGGCTTTCCCTGAAGATGATTTTCCACTTCCAAACATTGATATGATTGTAGACTTGACAAAATGCTATGAAATGTATGCAGTAATGGATGGATTTTCAAGATATAACTAGATCAATTACACTGGAAGATCAAGATAAAATAGAATTCACATGTGCTTGGGGGACCTATTGCTGGAATGTAATGCCCTTCGGTCTCTAGAATGTAGGTGCCACTTATCAAAGAGCAATGATCATGATATTTCATGACATGATTCATAAAAACATGGAGGACTATGTAGATGACACATTGGCTAAGTCAAAGATAAGAACTAAACACATAGAAGACCTAAGGAAAATATTTGATAGAATGGAACAGTTCCAATTAAGACTTAATCCTAAGAAATGCACATTTGGCATATCATATGGAAAATTGTTGGGGTTCATAGTCTCAGCAAAGGGAATTGAAGTAGATCTAGCAAAAGTAAAAGCTAGTTTAGAGATGAAACCACTTAGGAACATTAGTCAAATGAGAACACTACAGGGAAAGCTGCAATCCATAAGAAGATTCATATCTCAACTGGTGGATAAAGCACAACCTTTCCCAAAGTTGATGTGTAAGGGAATTACATTTACCTAGGATGAACAGTGTGAAGAAAATTTTGCCCAAGTCAAGAAATATTTGATGAATCCTCCCATTCTAATGGCACCAATTTATGGAAAACCTCTATTTCTCTAAATATCAGCTATAGATACATCATTAGGAGTATTTCTTGCACAAGAGGATGAGGCTAAGAAAGAAAGAGCTATATATTACATTAGCAGAACTTTGGTGACATTTGAGTTGAACTATTCAATGATTGAAAAGGCATGCTTAGCAGTGGTGTTCACATCTCAAAAACTTAGACACTACATGTTGGCTCACAAGGTGAAGCTGGTAGCTAAAATTGATCCACTTAAATACTTGTTGAACAAAGCAATGCTGATAGGAAGATTAGCTAAGTGGGTCCTAATTTTAAGTGAATTTGACATTGAGTATGTAGACAAAAAATCTATTAAGGGACAAGTGATTGCTGATCAACTTGCAGAAACACCATTACCAGATGACTAGCCACTACTTGTGGAGTTTCTAGATGAATCTATCATGTACCTAACAGAGCATCCCTAGAAAATGTATTTTGATGGCTCCTTCACACAACAAGGATAAGGAGTTGGATGCTTATTCATCTCACCACAAGGATATAAGATTCCCAAGGCCTAAAAAATGATTTTTCCATGCACCAACAATGTAAAAGAGTATGAAGCTCTTGTGAATGGACTTAAGCTTGCAATAGAATGGAAAATTATTGAGTTACACATCTATGGAGATTTGCAACTCATCATCAATCAAGTCAATGGGGATTATTAGATGAAGGATGATAAATTAATGCCCTACAAAACAATGGTGGATGACTTGAAGAAGTACTTTATCTTCATTACATTTCAGCAAATTCCAAGATCAAAGAATAGAGAAGTTGATGTGATGGCTACCTTAGCATCCATGTTACAACTGGAGGAACATCAATTTTGCTATGACTTCCTAGTGGAAGAAATTCCATTCCCTACCTACGACTCACCTGAATCCCAAATTATTTGTGCCCTGGAAACCCAAGTGTTGTCCCGATACACCCATATCTACTCCTATCTTAAAGACCAAAAAATTCTCGAAGGCTATTCTAGAAATGAAAAGAGATCCCTCATAAGAGTAACATCGCGTTACATAATCATCACTAATGACTTGTTTAGACATAGTCTAGATGGTACACTTATTAGGTGTTTAGAACATGAAGAGTCTAATCGAGTATTAAAAGAGGTTCATGAAGGTGTGTGTGGATCACACTTGAATGGTTTTTCATTAGCTAAGAAAATTTTAAGAGCTAGGTATTATTGGCCCACTATGGAAAAAGATGCCATCCACTTTGCAAAAACTTGTAAGAAATGCTAGATCCATGGCAACCTGATACATGCACCAGCTAGAGAGCT
Source organism: Chamaecyparis obtusa (assembly GCA_027943335.1). NCBI lineage: Eukaryota > Viridiplantae > Streptophyta > Pinopsida > Cupressales > Cupressaceae > Chamaecyparis > Chamaecyparis obtusa. Next base: position 243,305 of record BSBK01000163.1, read on the forward strand.
AATCCCCTTCATAACACATTGGTCATTCTAGCAATGGGCCTTTGATTTGGTTGGTCAGATTTACCCTAATTCATCAAGCGAACATAAATACATCATCACTGCAACAGAGTATTTCAAAAAATGGGTAGAAGCTATCCCATTGTCTAATGCAATTGGAAAACAAGTTTCCATATTTATCTTGAATTATATCATCTGTTGTTATGGAATACCCTTGTTGATTGTGATTGACAATGGAGGTCAATTAAAAAACAAAGACATAGATGAGTTGTGTCTTCAATTCAAAATCACTCATCATTGTTCCTCGATCTATTACCCTCAAGGTATCAGACAGGATGAAGCATCAAACAAAAATATTCTGAAAATTTTGCATAGGACAGTGAAAAAATTAGGAAGGGATTGGCATTTGCAAATAAATTTAGTATTGTGGGCTTATAGAACAAGCATTAGAACACCAACTAGCACAACTCCTTTTGCACTAGTTTATGGATCAAGTAGTATTACCAGTTGAGGTAGAGATTCCATCATTGAGGGTATCATTGAAACATCTAGTCATTGATGAGGACTATAGAATATCTAGACTACAAGAGCTTGAATTGCTAGATGAATGTAGGTAGCAGGTGTTTGATCATCTTAAAGCTTATCAAAAGAGGATGTCAAGAAGATACAACAAGAAAGTGAAACTAAGAAGTTTTCAGATAGGGGATCTAGTCCTTAGAGAAAATCCTAAGAATCAACAAAATCAAGAACAAAAGGGGAAGTTTGAACCCAACTGGCTAGGTCCCTTTGTCATTACAACAACATTTGGATTAGGAGTTTATCAATTGGCTATTCCTGAAGGAGATGTTTTACTAGATCCTATCAACACTCTACATCTGAAAATGTTTTATGCCCGCCATTCTTGAGATGGCTCCTGTACAGTGAAAAGAGTCCTGAAAAAAGTACAAAAAAATTAGAAAAAGTTCTTGAAGAAAAGAAAAAACAACAAATATGGATCCTGAAAAAAATAAAAAACAATGGAAAAAGTCTTGAAAAAATGACCATCTTGGTGAAAACCTAGCAAATAGGCACCTTGGTGAGTCCAAAAAAAATTGAAAAAGAGAAAAAGTACAAAAAAATTGGAAAAGATAAAAAGTGTCTTGGTGAAAACCTGGTAAATAGGTGCTACTTGTAATCAACACTCTATCTATCAAGACAACGCTTGCACATTTGGCCAATATAAATATCAGTTTGTACATATCTTCCAGTCACTTTCATGACGCACCAAATCCTAAAATGAACTATCAAAAGTTGTGTCTTCCTAAGGTTGGAATCTGTCCACATTAGGGTCCTAGGTAAACTATTTTTCCCTGGGGGCATTGATCAAAATCAGATACGTTGATAGGATGTTGAGTCTGCAATTGACAATAAACTATGAACAATGGTATTTTGTAATACCATCCTAGTCCACAATTGACAATAAATTACGAATAAAGGTATTTTTAAATGCCAACCACTGGACCAAACTATGTTTCTCAATACAACATCATGAAGGAAAGAGTGTTTCTAAACACTAAATAGGTAAAACACTTATGGATGAAAGGAAATCTTTGATTGATAATAGTTTATATGTTTGTGTTTGCAAGATTAATCAAAACTATTTTAAAACACTATAATCACAACTATATGTTTTTAAAGAAAATACGATGATCATTCTAAA